>AWOL01S0023164.1:4300-22284 GCA_000715115.1 Nicotiana otophora | reverse complement strand
TAACTCATTAAACTGTTTGTCGATACGACATCAAAGTAGAGAGATATTTCCAGTTTCGCGAGACTGTGCGGACTGCATAGGTGACAAGTAGGTGTGTCACTGTAGCGTTTTGAGGACTATATTTCGTGTGTTATATGAGGTATTTTGGGACATATTATATACCAAATTGAAGTTCATGTAATTTAGTTTCCAAAGCACTTAACCGTTCATACGACATCCAGATAAAAAAAAGCGTCGGAAGATGGGCCAGTGCTAGGGTGCCAAGCTAGCACCTCTTTGACATTTCCAAAGTTGATATACATAGGTCTTAGGCCGTCTTTATCTGAATTTATCAATAGAACACGACCAGATAACATACATAATCATATCCATGAGCTCTCTTCTATAAATTCAAAGAAANGTGAGACTAGGGTTCTCAACATGATAAGGAGGTTATGTCATGATTTATTTTATTCGTGTGAGTCATGTATTACATTTTAAAATCAAGCGAGTCGTGGAACAAAAGTTGGCAAAGCCCATCACAAGTTACATTCATAAATGTGCTAAATATTAGGTCAAATGTAGCGGAGATTTTCATGCAATATACTTTGGATTACGGTATTGTATATATATAAAAGTTAATATCTATGAGTCTAGTTTCTAACTCATTAAACTGTTTGTCGATACGACATCAAAGTAGAGAGATATTTCCAGTTTCGCGAGACTGTGCGGACTGCATAGGTGACAAGTAGGTGTGTCACTGNACTGCGCATACTGCATAGGTGACAAGTAGGTGTGTTATATGAGGTCTTTTGGGATATATTATATACCAAATTGAAGGCGTTGGAATTTAGTTTCCAACGCATTTAACCGTTCATTCATACGACATCCAGATAAAAAAAAGCGTCGGAAGATGGGCCAGTGCTAGGGTGCCAAGCTAGCACCTCTTTGACATTTCCAAAGTTGATATACATAGGTCTTAGGCCGTCTTTATCTGAATTTATCAATAGAACACGACCAGATAACATACATAATCATATCCATGAGCTCTCTTCTATAAATTCAAAGAAAATTAACATCCCGAGTACGAAATCAAGAAGCGATAACATTAGAACGATCCCTATGACGTAAGTATCGCTATATCGCCTCTATGTTTCTTTGTAGTTTGAGTTTTGGAAGGTACTTCATAGTTAATAAAACGTCTAATTTCTGTATTTAAGCTTTAAATATCAAGGAAGGTTGATACATTCATTTCCTAATAGTTAGAACTCACGAGACAGTGATCGAAAGCCGTGAGTTCGAGTTATTTTACTTTTAGTGGACTGTTTTGTAGTCCACTCGTGTTGGCCTATTGTGCTGCTGATTTATGGAGTTTGGAAGGATAAAAGGGTGTTGAGAAATTCCACATGTGGTAGGGTAGTAGGCTAGTCACTCGTCATTGCAATTTCAGGCTAATTGATAACTTGTTGGTTGGGTGTGTTATGGTATATTTAAGGTTTTTGTTGTATTGAAGGTCCCGAATTGTAGTTGGGTTGTTTTTGAGTTGCTGATTGTATTGTGTTTGTATATCGTCTATAGAAGGATTGAGGGAGCAGTAAAATTAGGGGAAATACTGCCCGTTTTATTTTTGAATCGAGTAATCATTTGAGATACGTGATATACAAGCGCCATCTAAGTTGTACATGTATTTCATTATTATAGGGTTCACACGATAGTTGTCGTAAGGTGGTTGTTGAGTTTCATTGACGACTTGAGGTATGTTAAGGCTATCTCTTCTTTCCTTTTGGCATTATCCATATGATACAAATGAAACGAGCAAACGCGCAACTTTCATAAATGACCTATTCATATAATTACTAGGGGTGCCAATGTTCTTGATTCCCCATGTGTCTTATTATTATATCGTTTGTTCATGGGTCTCAGAAAATACGTAAGTTGATAAAGTTTATCCAAAGGCATACTGATCTTATTATATTCTGAGAGATTTTATTAACTTACTTCATTATGCATTGCATTCATTTATTATGTACATTGACCCATGACCAGATGGCGTTATATATGCATATATTATATATATATATATGGGGTATTGGGAAAGGTTATGGCACCAGCACCTGATCAGCTGGTATACGTTGATGCTTTCGCCCATAGAGGCCGAGAAGATATAATGGGATGCCCTCGGAGGCTTGATGATGTTATGTATGCATATACCTATGCATGATATGGCATTTATGCGCATATGTATGACATTATAAATGTCATGATTCACCGAGCTATCCAGACTTACAAGTTGAGTTTTTACTCAATGTTTCTTTTATGTCTTTTATATGCTTCTTTCATGCCTTACATACTTGATACTTTATTTGTACTAACGTTCCTTTTGCCTAGGGACGCTGCTTTTCATACCTGCAGGTCCCGATAGTCAGGTTGGCAGTCGTCCTAGTAGGCTATCAATTCAGTGGAAGGTGTTGGTGCACTCCACTTGCTCCGGAGTTACCTGTTTGGTCTGTATGATTTGGACATGTATTGATTGGTATGGCGAGACCCTGTCCCAACCTTTATGAAGTTTATATACTCTTAGGGCTTGTAGACAGATGTCATTATATTGATACTTTATGGCCCCGTCGGCCTATGTATTGAGTGTACGAATGATCATGTCGGCCTTATAGGCCTGTATGTCACACGTATAAGTTTCTATATTATGTTGGGTCATCCTATGTCTAGTGTTCCCTTATGTTTTATTTTAGTTATCTCATGACGGCCCTTCTGGCACATTTACTCGTGATGGTGTGATAATAAAGATATGTTATGTTGGTACTCGGTTCAGTAAGGCACCCGGTTCCTGTCGTGGCCCTCTGATTTGGGTCGCGACTTTTCTTGTACTCATAATTGATTATATTACATGATTCCATCATTGATTTTGGCATTTACTTGATGAATTTAAAAGGGAAATTGGATGTTTTTCTCATAACTTTTCTAAAGTGAATATTTGGGATTTGAACATTGATTCAGAGTCGGATTTCAGTAAAATTAGTATGGTTGGACTCGTATTCAAATGGGTTGCCGGAATTAGTTTGGGTATTTGATTAGAGATTCGACCTTTATTGTTTGGGTTTGTTTCCTATGACATTATTAGATGTTTTTGAGTTGTTTTTGGATAGGTTTGAGCCGTTTGGAGGTCGATTGTTTCGGGATGGTGCTTCAAGAATATTAGTTTTCCTTACTTGAGGTAAGTATCTTACCTAAACTTGGTTGAGACACTAGTCGCTTGAGTTATTTGTGATATCTACGTGCTACGGGTGGCGCACATGTGCGGGGTTGAGCCCATATGGATGCATTGGGGTATTTATTCATGCTCGGTGTAGTGCTCAAGCTATGACATATCTTGAATTTATTACTAAGCATTATGTTGTGATGTTTCTTATACTTGTACCCTGTTATGAGCTATTTTGAGTCATGTTTGAGGTTACATCGAGGTTTATCTCCTGATTGAACCTGATAATTGATACTTTTGTGATGTAATTTTCTGATTTGAGCTATGATAGTACACTCTTCACATGCATACACCTTAGCATGTCACTTATAATAGTCCCAGAGTATGAAATTTGATGCCCATTGATCAGGTACATGTATTCTTCTATATATTCTTTCCGTGTGATATGATTTGACTGGCAACCCGTGACTATGCCGGGCAAATTGTGATATTGAGCACGTGAGCTCGTCGGATGGATTGTGATATTGAGCATGTGACCATATTGGGCGGATTGTAATATTGAGCTTGTGACCACGTCGGACAAATTATGATATTGGCACGTGAGTTTTCCGTTCAATACGTGAGTTGTCTGTTTGGTTGATATTGTTAGCACGTGAGTAGTCCATGTGGATTCGAATATTGTTGTTATTGGCATGATAGCTATCCGTGCGGTTGATATTATTAGAACGTGAGTTTTCCATGCAGTGTATGGATATGGATCCTTCCCCCTAGGGTTACGCTCTCATGTTCCTTCTAGATAGTGTACACATGAATCGTGAGAAATTGATAGGTTTCTGGTTGATGTGTGCCTTGAGAAGTTTGATCAGTGGTTTGGTTTGATTATTGAGATTCTGATGTGGACCTTAGAGTCGTGTTATGATTTCTATTTATATCGGATTGGGCGTTTCAACAGATTTATGTTAGGTTATTTCATTTCTGCTTTACTACTTTTCTTAGCTGGTTACTTGATTTAATTGCATATCATCATTATATATGTTAAGAAAATTGAGTGCACAAGGTGGTTTCATCCATGATTTCAAGATTTGATCATATTATTGTAATGAACCCGTTGTAATTATGAACTACACATCTGATTAGCGAGTATCATTTATAAATCTTACTTATGTTACCTCATCGAGGTTAGTTATGATACTTGGTGAGTACATGGGGTTAGTAGTACTCATATTACACTTCTACACCTTACATGTAGATCATGGAGATGAGATGTTGTGGATGAGGGATCTGGTATGAAGGTGTACTTGCTTTACTGGATATAGCTACCACTTGTCCTTGGTAGTTTTAGATTTGTAATCTATTCATATATATTTCAAACATATGTTATATTTATTTTCATACCAGCTTTATAAATCCTAGTCTTTGATGCTCACGACTTATACTACCACTCCTTGGATTATTGTATGGGAATTCAGTTATTTCATTTATTGATTTCTTATTATTTTAATTAGAACTGTGTTGACTATTTTTTGGCTTACCTAGTGGGTTGGGTTAGGTACCATCACGACTCTGTGGATTTAGGTCGTGATATGTTGGTACCAGAGCTCTAGGTTCATAGGTTCTACGAGTCATGAGCAAGTGTCTAGTAGAGTCTTGCGAATTGGTATGATAACATCCATACCTATCTTCGATAGACTACAGGGAATCTAGGAAACTTCACATCTTTCTTTCCATATCATGCGGCATTGATTCAGTATGAAGTGTATCTATTTGAATTCCTTCCATCCACTCATATGTGTGTCGATGACTTGTGATTTCATGAATGCGGTGTGAGATGTGTTCTTTGCGTTGAATTGATTGGGCCAGTCGATAGTTTCATATTGTATGAGTATATGCTTTTGGACTTATATGTCTGGTAGTGTCCCTAGGAGTGGGATTGATGTCTCAGAGAGTAGTTGAGTAACAATATGATGAGTATTATGTGATTGTGGGGTGTGCTTAGATGGTTGGGATATAAAAAGAAGAATGTTACTTCGGATGTGAAAAGACTATGGATGCTTGATTTCTATCTTGATGTGTGGTACAGTCTCGAGATATGGGCATGTTCAGGGGTCTTTCATGTTTTTCATTTGTGGAATTAAGTGTATTGTTATGTCTTGTTGATGAGTTCAGATTCGGGAGGATTTAGTGACTGTATAGTGGTTGTGGCCATGAAAGGGCATAGAGAGATATCAGTTGGAGGCAAAGCAGGTGGATTATCTTCTGCGGGATGTTCGGAGTTGTGTGATCTTTATGATGTTATGAGGAGATGTTCCTTCCTATCAGTAGATTAGTGCTGTTAATTGAGTTTGTATCGCTTGGGGAAGTTCGCACGACTATCGCGAGGATGAATATGCGCTTAACAGATAATTTGACCTATTTTTATTGTTAGAGCTACATGAGCATATGAAGGACAAGTTGAATTATAATGAGATATTATGGCCGTTACGGAGGGTATTGTGGGTTATCAACTTTTAAGTTCGGTGGCTTCGAGCCAAGTGGGGGAGTCTGTTGTCGATGATCAGATTGCATTGTCATGTGTTATGTTAGTTTTGGTCTGAGGCATACTTATGGATCGGTTATGACTTGAAGAGGTTGATTTCAAGGATGACTCGAATGAGGAAATTTCTTGATGCATGATATGCTATACTTTGTGGGCATATTGGAAATCTTTGAATGATTCGGGTTTGTTATTTGTGGTGGATGTAGTATGCACGGAGAAGGGATTCACACGGTTTCGTAAGATTGTATTCCTTCATGAGGTATTTGGGTGCTGATTGAGCACAAGTCATTTGGCTCGTATTGGCAGTGCATTTGAGATTACAGCAGAGTGGATGACTTTCAAAAGAGTTCTAATCAGTTTAAGATTTATGTATCATTAATGATTCCACATTTCAGGACTCCAGAGGATAAAGAAACAACTTCAGATTCACAAAAGGTCTCTCTGGTGTTGGCATTTTGGTTGTGGTATTATTGGATTCTTAAGAGGGAATACAGTGTCTTGTGGGTTTTAGGTTGACGTGGATTCATGATAGGATATCTTGTGATGAGCTTTGGTTAAGAATTGTAGTGTACTAGCAACAAGAATTGTTAACTTGAAGGAAAGTCGAGGAGAATTAAAAGAATGGGGTTAGCTTTGTAGTGATTCGGGTTGGCATGGTAATAGATTTCATCGGTTCAGATGGCTTTGTTTTATACTAATGGGTTTCGAAGAGCTCCCAATGATTTCAAACATGGCCTGGGGCAGATATATTCGATAGCAATGATCAATATGTTGTGTGTTGTGATTGTTTCTTGCATAGGGGTTAAGTTGAAGGTTTCTGACTGGCAGAATATATGTCCGGCTTGTAATTCCGGGATGATAATAGGGTTCTCGTATTTTTCCTTATGATGGCATGATAGATATGGTGTGACGTGTGGGTTTAAGGTTTGCATGACGAGTGGTGGAGTTGGGATAGGACGTTGATATTTATGTATTCTAGGGATTTAAAGACCATGAGGGTTCTCAAAGGCAGATTGTTCATTGGTTGTAGACGGTGACGGTATGTTGAGAGGTTTACAGCTGAGTGAATGTGTTATCGATAGGTTAATGTGGACTTTTTGGAGGTTCTCAACCTATTTCGTGCGTATCGGAATTGATTTTGCGGCCAGTGGTAGGTCTAATGAGAACGTGCATTCTACATTGGGTTGGCTTTGTTTACTCAGCATAGTTAATATTGAGGGAGTGTCATTTGTTAGAGTTGATCTTATTCTTTTTAAGATATTTTCCACGTATTACTCTCCTATGCTACAATGATTTGTTAGACTATTGTCTATTTACACACGTGATGTTGTTCTATTTGGACCTTGTGGCGGAATTNTTTGTTTACTCAGCACAGTTAATATTGAGGGAGTGTCATTTGTTAGAGTTGATCTTATTCTTTTTAAGATATTTTCCACGTATTACTCTCCTATGCTACAATGATTTGTTAGACTATTGTCTATTTACACACGTGATGTTGTTCTATTTGGACCTTGTGGCGGAATTCGAGCGAGATGGCCCTTGGTGTTGAATGGTTGATTGCACCTTTGTTATGGTCTTCCTGCTTGTGGTATATTAATAAGTGTGGTTTTTGACCAATTTAGTACCTTCATGCTTTAGTTTTAGTCCGAAAATGTTGATTTATGTTTCCAAAACTAATGAAAGTGTTCAAATTGTAGGAATATTGGAGATTTTGACTCTAATGAAGAAATTCAACTCAAAAAGGAGTGTTCTGGCTCACAAGGCAAGAAGGAGCGCAGCATACTAGAAGTGCAGTCCACAGAAGTATTTCTACAGCCATAGAAGAAAGTGCTGACCGCAAAATTATCTCTGCGGCCGCAGATCTTATGTAGAAGCCCAGAAGTGATTGAAGAGAAGTGCGGACCGCACACAATTTATGCGGCCGTAGAACATGGTCGCACTGACAAGAATCAAAAAGTTCAGAGAGTGTGCAAAATGACCAAGACTGAAGCCTTGCCAGAAGTGCAGACCGCACATGATTTGTGCGACCGCAAAAGCTGAAGTGCAGCCGCCAATCAAAATGTGCGGCAGCAGAATCTCTCAACCTACAAAATCAAGCAATGTGCGGACCGCACATGGAATTGTGCGGCCGAAGAACCTCCCGTAGGGCATTTTCATCAGCGAATTTTGGGCCACTATAAATAGACGGAAATCACTTTTTAAGGTCAAGTTTTGAAGTTTTCTTAGCTGTAGCAGTTGTAGTTTGCCATTTTGGGTAATTCCTGATCATTTTGGGACAAAAACATCATAGTTTATCTTTTAAATTTTATATAATGGCTTTAATTAGTGTTTCTTCTTTGTTATCTTTATTTTCTACTATGTGAAGCTAGATACTTACTAGGTTTGTGACCGAACCCTAGTGTTTAAACCTTATGGGTATCTAATTTAATGCTTGTTTATGATTGGGTGTTTGCTATTTTGCCTTGTTAATACTTTAATTTTTGAATTAATGGTTGCAAACATTGATTCATGCCTTTTTGACTTGTTCTTTACTGACAAAGAGGGACCTAGTCCAGGAAAACTTGGCTAACAAGAAATTGGGCTAGTTAAGTATTTGAATAGCCTAAATAAAGGGTTTGAACTAGAGATAGGGAAAACTCGACATGGGCTCATATCAACTATTTAGCTTGATACTCATTTGGACTTGAGAAATTCAAATCGAGCAAAATCACTCTACGGCTGAGAGGTATTGAGTGGGTAACTTAGAGTTCAGAGCTATAATACAACCCAATTACTAAAATAAGTGTTAACATAATAAACCCATTAGGTGAACACCTAGGCAAAGGTTACATCCCTAGGCCTTTTTGGCTGTTTGAAAACAACAAAAAACAATTAGTCAATGTCTAATTTGTTGTCTCTAGTTGATCATTGATTGTGTATTTTATAAAAGAAATTGGAAAAAACATCTTGATTGGATGTGTATTTAAGTTGTTTCGTCTTCACGCGTCAAGTATACTCCAACACCTATTTTTAGCTCCCTGAGAAAATCGACCCCGACTCATAGTTGGGTACTATTCTTCCAATGATCTCTTCTACTTATTGTTGAGTGTGGATTGGGATTGGATCAATTTTTGGCGCCATTGCCGGGGAGCTTAAATGATGCTAGCTATATATTTGAGTGTCTTTTGGTATATCTTTTTTCCCTTCCGTGTTACGAACATGTTTAAGAAATCTTATGTACAATCATGGAAAACAATGAGCTCAGAAATATGCCTTTGGGGGACTTGGACTGTGAGGAGGAACAACTCGATGAGGTATGTCAAGTGCCACAACAAAGAGGCCGGGGACCACAAGAGAACATGGTCGTTCCACCCCTGCCTCCACCATATCCTCCACAAGCATTGTCCAATGAAGGTTATGTTAGTGCAATAGTCCTTCCCCGTATTAGGGCGGGAAACTTTCAAATCACCAATGTGATGCTCACTTTGCTTGACCAATGAGGTTTCCTTACCGGTGATCCAACTCAAAATGCTTGCAAACTTTTGAAAGGCTTTCTGGATACATGTTGGGGGAGCCAGCAAACTAATGTTTCAGATGATGCATTGAGGCTAAGGCTTTTCCCCTTCTCTTTACGGGGGAAATCTTTGGATTGGAACGTTTGCTGAACCATTCAATTCACACTTGGGATGAGTTGGCGGTCAAGTTCATTGCTAAGTTTTTCTCTCCCAGGCACATGGCTACACTTCTAGATGAGATATTGACATTCAAATAAGAGCGGAATGAACCACTACATGAAATTTGGGAGCGCTATGGAACAATAGTTGAGGAATGTACCAGCAACGATATGACAGAAAACATGTTGCAACAAGCCTTTTATCGTGGGATTAACACAACCAATCCATGTGTGGTGAATCAACTAGCCGTTGGGAACATTATGACTAGGCCTTATGCAGAGGCGTGTCACATTCTATATGAGATAGCGAAGACGTCATTGGCTCGGAAATCCCATGCCAATGTCCCATAAGGTGATCCGAATATGATCCACCTCCAAAGATAATTGCAAGACCATGGGCAAGCCATTGGAGAATTGACCACTACCATGACTCAACTAGCAAATTCTCAACTAAATCAAGTGCAAGCCCCTAAGACAGTTCATGCTATGAAGAGAGTGAATGTTATGGTGAACAAGAAGAGGACTAACGGTCCACAAATGAAAACCCGAGTGGAGAACTATATGCAAGGTGATGGAGGTTTTATTCAAGATGATTCTTGTAGATTGATTGACCAAATCCGGTCCCAACAACCGTGCTTTGTCAATTTCGAACCAACCAATTGGCGATCTACACCTTCTCCCTTACAAATCGTGGTTTTCAAATAAGTGAGATAATCTTATTATGAGGTCCATATTTACCATCTCCACTAAAGGATATGTATATTCTATGGTAAAATGCTAGGATTTGTGCTTCTTGACTTTCACTTGCTGACAATTTGGACACTTCGCCACAAAGTCTGCGACATTCTTTTTCATGTGGCTCCACCAATAAGATCTCCTTAAGATCATGATACATCTTTGGGAAACCTAGTTGGATAGAATACCTGGAATTATGGGCTTCTAACATGTTCCTCCCTCGCTAAGTCCATATATGGTTGGAACACGCAATCTATCTTGGTACCTCAAGGTACCATCATCTCCCCTTTGTTCAAAAGCCATCGAGTTATGCATGTGAATCCCCTCTTTCAGCTACAACAAGTAGGGATCATCAAACTATTTTGCCTTCACTTTGGCTCCTAAGGAGGAGCAAGTCCTGTTCTGGACAACAACTCCACTATCTTTGGTGTCCGAAAGCCGAATTCCTACCTTGGCTAAGCGGTGAATATTTTTCAACAGAGTTCTCTTGTCTGCCTCAATCATGAGCTATACTACCCATCCTTGATTATTTTTTTAAGGTACTTCCTGAAAATACTTATAGTATTGTTGTGAGCTAAGTCTCTAACCATTACTTGTAATATTAGAGTCTCGTGCAATGGCACTACCCTTGTGACACTTAACTGGGCATGATTTTATAGTTTTTATATCCCAAACTCACTATGTGGGTTTCAAATCTCCAACTGTACTTACTGACGATTTTCACATCTCCCCCTTAGACCAAAGGTCTTATACTTGCGGATCCTTCTCTTTTGTTGGGATCCAAATAACTTTCCCTATCTTCTGCAATTCTTTGCACTTTACGTCAATGACGACTCATCTTCTGAATTACTTTTGATAAATCTTTATTACTAGGAGAAACTAAATTATTTACATAAACGGGAAGCTACTGTATTTACAACTATCATACACAATCGTAAATGATTTAACTATGCTCACACTGTCAATCCTGGGGGGACCCTTTTTCGATAATTCTTAAAGGATGTTCTTCTGTAGTTTTCTCTCTTACTGTTATTTAATTTTTCCCCCACTGTCATTGTACTTCAGGTTTAACTTAAACTCTTCGGGTTCTAACGCGTGTTCGTTGTTTCAAGCTGTTACTCACTCACTGGTGTAAACCTAACTAAGTAAATAAAATCGCACCTCTACTAGCTCTGCTGGAATTGCTAATTTAGTGTATCTACTCAAGATATTTACTATTGTTTTAATAACCACCTTCTATAATCATGTTTTATTTTTCTTTTTTGAATAACTAAAGTTAAGAATAAGGTTATTCGACCCTATTCTACGGTCACATATTATCCTTTTTATTTAAAAACACCTATGTACATGGATCACACTTAGAGAAATTTCATATCTCTTAAAGGAAATTCGAATATCTAACCCCAAACTTTCTATACACTTCAAAAATCATACCATACATTAAACATTTGTGGTATATACTTAGTCTCAAAACCTAAGAGAGTACTATCATATCTTTTATCACACAATAATAGATGCTTCTTATAGTAACTTACTAACATGGTACTTTCTAGTTCTAATATGAATAAATCTGAACAACTTAAATCATTCCCTGAAATTCAATATTGGTGGCTCTTTGTTCTCATTTCGTACATCATATTTCTTAGTCTAACGCATGAGTGGTACGAAAACATATCTTTGGTAATAACAAATGTTTCTGACTCCTATTTATTTTTCCCTTAGGCTCTAGTATGTCCAAAACTATATTGATCAATTCTATGCCCGCTGCGATTAAATTCTTAACCTATTACACTATGGGGCCTGACATATGAACTATCATCCTCCAACATGTGGCTCCGTTTCCAAGAATTAAATGAACTTATTCTGGGAGGTAAAACACATACGAATACATTACCATGCACAAACATATCCATCAGAATATACCATCATCTAATAAATTACTTTTTGCACCATCCAGTGAGCCTTGAGTATTAATCAGAACCTAAAACATTCAAATATTTCGCTATAATTACTGTATACTCACAAGTCACAAAAATTTAGATACACTGAAAATTGGAGATCTGGTAACTGAATAACTAAGAACGGGCATACTGAATAACCACAAACCTGCTAACTAAAAGACTGTATAACTGTTAACTGCGGTAAATTGATAACCATAAAACAAGATAACTGCTTTTGTACTTTTTGATAAACTCACGCTCTAAAATATACTACTATCCATTGCATCCCACTTTCAACAACTTCTCAAGGAATTGGGTTTTCCCTGCATGTCGCTTATGCATTCGATCCGTCTGGAATTTGATAGGAGAGAAGGTTACCTATTTCTCTAAGTTTCATGGCATGATCTAGAGTAGAAAGAAATGAGACAATCCTAAATGTCTTGGTAGTTAATAATTTATATGTGTGGCCGGCACACACATATGAAGGAAACTCAAATGGACACAACTTCATAGACTACCTAGGATACTTGAACCTGGTGCTCTGATACAANTGTTACTCACTCACTAGTGTAAACCTAACTAAGTAAATAAAATCGCACCTCTACTAGCTCTGCTGGAATTGCTAATTTAGTGTATCTACTCAAGATATTTACTATTGTTTTAATAACCACCTTCTATAATCATGTTTTATTTTTCTTTTTTGAATAACTAAAGTTAAGAATAAGGTTATTCGACCCTATTCTACGGTCACATATTATCCTTTTTATTTAAAAACACCTATGTACATGGATCACACTTAGAGAAATTTCATATCTCTTAAAGGAAATTCGAATATCTAACCCCAAACTTTCTATACACTTCAAAAATCATACCATACATTAAACATTTGTGGTATATACTTAGTCTCAAAACCTAAGAGAGTACTATCATATCTTTTATCACACAATAATAGATGCTTCTTATAGTAACTTACTAACATGGTACTTTCTAGTTCTAATATGAATAAATCTGAACAACTTAAATCATTCCCTGAAATTCAATATTGGTGGCTCTTTGTTCTCATTTCGTACATCATATTTCTTAGTCTAACGCATGAGTGGTACGAAAACATATCTTTGGTAATAACAAATGTTTCTGACTCCTATTTATTTTTCCCTTAGGCTCTAGTATGTCCAAAACTATATTGATCAATTCTATGCCCGCTGCGATTAAATTCTTAACCTATTACACTATGGGGCCTGACATATGAACTATCATCCTCCAACATGTGGCTCCGTTTCCAAGAATTAAATGAACTTATTCTGGGAGGTAAAACACATACGAATACATTACCATGCACAAACATATCCATCAGAATATACCATCATCTAATAAATTACTTTTTGCACCATCCAGTGAGCCTTGAGTATTAATCAGAACCTAAAACATTCAAATATTTCGCTATAATTACTGTATACTCACAAGTCACAAAAATTTAGATACACTGAAAATTGGAGATCTGGTAACTGAATAACTAAGAACGGGCATACTGAATAACCACAAACCTGCTAACTAAAAGACTGTATAACTGTTAACTGCGGTAAATTGATAACCATAAAACAAGATAACTGCTTTTGTACTTTTTGATAAACTCACGCTCTAAAATATACTACTATCCATTGCATCCCACTTTCAACAACTTCTCAAGGAATTGGGTTTTCCCTGCATGTCGCTTATGCATTCGATCCGTCTGGAATTTGATAGGAGAGAAGGTTACCTATTTCTCTAAGTTTCATGGCATGATCTAGAGTAGAAAGAAATGAGACAATCCTAAATGTCTTGGTAGTTAATAATTTATATGTGTGGCCGGCACACACATATAAAGGAAACTCAAATGGACACAACTTCATAGACTACCTAGGATACTTGAACCTGGTGCTCTGATACAAAGCTTTGTCACGTCGCGAACCTGGGCCTGGACATAACACGACACTCGGTTCCTGACTACATGTGACCGTGCGAACCAACTGGATGGCTGAATCAACATGCGATATCATAACATATTGAATGAGGTAGATAAACTAACACGTGCTGATATATTGAAACTCTGAAACGATATAAATCAAAGTGTGGAAACATTAATACAAGTCTGAACATATTTGTAGTCAACATTGTTTACATGAAAAACTTGTGACTCTGTCTAACGGTTACTCTAGTCTAAGAAGCCTCTAATGAAGAACTGAAAACACTAACTGTCTAAAAATACTGAAGATTGTAAGGTAATGATAATTCCCTGAAAACACTAGTAGACTCTATAATATCGAGGGTTTGAGTGTGTTTCTCATTTTTGTTTTTGCAGAGCTCGGACCAAGGCGATCTCTATAGTGCTTTTCCTAATTGAAGAGCTAATTGAAATTTAATTAGTTTTGATGTTAGATATTGATTTCCCGTTGATTAATACACCTAATATTCATGAATTTGAGTTGGGATTTGGGGTTCTTTGGACTATGTTATTTGAGAGTGAGATTTTATGATTTGAGGGATGATTTGTGGTTGGAATTTGATGACTTTGGTATGGTTGGACTCTTAATCGAATGGGTATTTGGAATTTGTGAGTTTGTTTGGTTTCCCTGGCACGATCCTGGGGTTGACTTTTTGCGTTGACTTTTTGATTTTGGTTAAAGATCTTAGCTTTATTATTTGGAAATAATTCCTATGGCTTTTATTGCTTATATTAAGTTACTTTGACTAGATTCGGGTCGTCCGATGGTTGATTCATGCGGGATGGGCTTGTTAGAGGAGTGATTTTGCTTGATTGAGGTAAGTATCTTACCAAAACATGGTTGAGGCACTAGTTGCCTGAGTTATTTGTGATATGTACGTGCTATTGGTGGTGCACATGTGCGGGGCTGAGCCCATGTGCATGCACCAGGGTGTTTATCCATGCTCGGGGTAATGCTTAGGTTATGAAATTCCTTGAATAGATTGTCACGATATATGCTGTGATGTTTCTCATATTTATACCACGTTGTGACCTAATTAAGCCATATTAGGTGTTACATAGAGGTCAGTCTCATGATTTAACTTGATAACGGTTGTTTTTGTGATGGAATTGCTAATTTTAGTTATCATAGCTCACTTTGCACCTACATACACCATACCATGTCATTTATATCAGTCCAGGAGTATGATATTTGATATTCATTGGTCATGTACATGTAATCTTGTATGTATCTTTTTCTGTGTAATATGATTTGGACTAATAGCCCGCGACCACACCTGGGAGATTGATATATTGAGCTTGTGACTACGCATGGTGGATTGTAATTATTGGCACGTGAGTTATTCGTGGATCATATATAGCCTTTGTGTGGGATGTTAGTGCTAATGCTCCTACCATTGAGTCAGTTCCGGTGGTGAGATATTTCCCATATGTGTTCCAGTATACCTATCGGGCATGATGATCGATAGGGATACTGATTTTGGTATTGACTTGGTGCCGGGCACTCAGCCCATTTCTATTCCACCATATCATATGAAAGGAACAACTTCAAGAGTAGGTTGATAAGTGTTTCATCCGACCTAGTGTCTCACCTTTGGGTGCTCCAATTCTATATGTGAAGACGAAAGACGTCTCTATGAGGATGTGTATTGACTATAGGCAGCTGAACAAATATACAATCCGGAAAAGGTACCCACTACAACTCATTCATGATTTATTTAACCAGCTTCAGGGTGCTAGAGTGTTATCGAAGATTGATTTGAGGTTCGGGTATCATAAGTTGAAGATTCGTGAATCAGAATTCCCGATGACTACTTTCAGGACTCAGTATGGTCAGTACGAGTTTCTATAGATGTCATTTGGGCTGACTAATTCCCAACAACATTTATACACATAATGAACAATGTATTCCAGCCATGTCTTGATTCTTTCATCATCAGTTCATTGGCGATATTTTGGTGTATTCTCCCAGTCGGGACGACCATGAGCAGAACTTGAGGATCATGCTCCAAACAATAAGAGAGAAGAAGTTATATGCAAATTTCCCATGTGCGAGTATTTACTTGATTTGATGGTATTTTTGGGTTGCATGGTGTCTAATGAGGCGATCAAGGTAAATCCGAAGAAGATTGACGCAGTTCAGAGTTGGCCCAGACTGTCTTCAGTTACTGAGATCAAGCTTTTCCTTATTTTAGCCGGATATTATCGTCGTTTCGTATAAGGTTTATCATCCATTGCTGCACCTTTGACTAGATTAACCTAGAAGGGTGCTCCTTTTAGATGGTCCGACAAGTGTGAGGTTAATTTTCAGAAGCTCAAGACTACATTGACTACGGCCCCAATGCTTGTGTTGCCTACAAGTTTCGAGTATTACATTTTGTATTATGATACATCAAGTATTGGGCTTGGCACGGTGTTGATGCAAGATGGTAGGGTGATTGCCTACGCGTCTCGGCAGGTACCTTGTGCATGACTTAGAATTGGTATCTATTGTTCACACATTGAAGATTTGGAGGCAATATCTATACAGTGTTCCATGTGAGTACTATACCGACCATCAGAGTCTACAGTATCTGTTCAAGCGGAAGAACCTTAATTTGAAGCAGCGAAGATGGTTAAAGTTGCTGAAAGACTATGAGATGACCATTTTATCATCCCGGGAAGGACAATGTGGTGGTCCATGCCTTGAGTAAAAAGGCTCAGAGTATGCGCAATTTGGCATATTTTGCAGTAGCAGAGAGGCCCCTATCCATGGATGTTCAGGCTTTGCAAATTAGTTTGCGAGACTGGGTTTTTCGGAGCCTAACCGGGTTCTTGCTGTAAGGCCTCGTAAAACCTTTCCTAAAAAAACCTGAGGTTTCGTGGTGCCGAGGTAGGCATATGTGTAAATGATAGTTGGAGCAAAATATTTTGTAGAATATTTGCTATGGCCCATTATGTGACCGCAGAGTCACTCTGCTGGCCACAGAATGGTCGCGGAGTGAGGCAATCATTTGGGCCATTTTTTATGTCATTTGGGAGCCCATTATGCGACTGCAAAATGATTTCGCGGACCGCACACTGATTGCAGAGCCAACTTGAAAATTTTGCGGTGGGAGGTTCTGCGGTGCATTATGCTATCACATAAAAGGTATGTATACTGCATAACGGCCGCAGAGTGGGCAGACCTGCCCAGTTTCAGACGGCCATTTCGTGGACCGCAGAAGCATTATGCGGTCACATATGCGACCGCTGATCCCATTTTGAAGCTTCATTTTTGGGTTTTTACAACCCGACCCCATTTCGTTATTTAGACCCTATGGATCATTTATGAAGGGAGAACTTGATATTTGGAGAGAGAGAAAAGGCTCTAGAGAGAAATAGAGTTCCATAGTCAATTATTCCCCAATTCTTACTCAAAATCATGGAAGAATTAACAAGGGAAGCACACTAGGTCTTCATCTTGGAGGTAACATTCTACACCCTATCTCTAAATTTCTAAATTTAACTAGAAATGGGAAAGTAGTAAGATAATTCATGGGTATGGTAGTGGCTTATTTTTCATGCATGATTGATCATGGGATGTAGGAAGATTGTTGAGCTAAAATAGTAAAGAATAGGTTGTGGGATGAAGGAATCCTCTATAAAATGACCTTGAAACGTTAATGTACATCTAGTGCTTGATAAAATGCTCAAATGAACTAGAACCATGATCATCTTCCTAATTTTGGTTCAATTTGCTACTTTTCTAAAATAGATTGAAATTTCTAAGATTTACGAAACATTTAGAGTTAAGTAATCTCAAGTAAGGTATGTTGGCTAAACTCTTATCTTAAAATGTAACCCCATAATATCCATGTAAGTCCCGAGTTGCTTAATGAGAATCGATTACTCGGATAAGCTAGTGTCAAAAGACATTCGTGATCAATATGTAATTTAAATGCTCTTGTTATGTTGTACTACTATTT
>AWOL01S0023159.1:23412-37526 GCA_000715115.1 Nicotiana otophora | reverse complement strand
CAGAAGGTGACTTCGATCCATGTGAGCGGAACAACATGTATACCTTGAAGTCTCTGCAGCACTAGCTCGACTCTCTAGTGTCCAGCACGATCCGATATACCTGGATCTTCACACAAATATACAGAAGCGTAGTATGAGTATACCACAATCTATACCCAGTAAGTGTCAAGACCAACCTCGGTTAAAGTAAAGACACTAACTAGTAAAAATAACATGTGCAAGATATAAAAAAAACTGAAAACGGAAAATATAACAAAACAAATATTAACCACCTCGAAGAAAGTTTAACAACAAGTCAATGTATGGAAATATACCTTTGCCAACAACATATCAATGGGACCAGGGCATGTGGTAACATATTGGATTCCACCAACGACTCATAAAACACAAGGGAAAGTCATTTAATAAAAATAAGAATTTGATCAAAACATCAACCCTCAGTTCCAACATATAAACAATAACAAGAATCACCTTCGATATATCTCATAACTATCCCCCACTAGCTACTCTTATGTCTCCGCATGCACATTAACAATGGAATTCCAAATCTAGTCATACATCTAGTAGTAATGGAATGCCATTAACTACGGAATGCATATTAACATTATCTCGACTACCCTTAACAACACAAGTCCATATATCTGTTTGGTTTTCAAATCCGAGTCCAATTCAACCCTCAAATCTCAAATTTGTATTTTTCAAAATATAATAACAAAATCCCCAAAATTCCATAGAATGTTGCAAAAGTTACACTCACTTAGCATATGCGATAAAATACACCTTTGCAAAAGCGACCTGCTCCCAGTTCAACCCACTTCACATTTGCGAGGCTTGCTTTGCAAATGCAAATCCTGCCATCCATTGCCCCCTTCACAAATGCGATTGTTACATGGAAGTGGGGTATACGAAAATGTGAATTGGTGCTCGCATTTGCTATAACTGTAGCACCAACACACAAGCAATTATGAATCAATTCCAAACCAATCCAAAACAAGTTTGAAACTCACCCGAGCCCCCGGGGAGCACACCAGACATCCACACAAGTCTAGAAACATCATACGATCTTGCTCGCAATCTTATCGCAAATTGAAAACACCAAAATAACATCCAGAACAACGAGTCGGACACCAAAACACATAGAATTCACGTTGAAACTCAAGAACCGCTAAAATCACAACCAAGCGTCCGATTCTTATCAAACAAACTCTGAATGACACCAAACATTACACACAAGTTTAAAATGCCAAAACGGACGTAATCCAAGTATCGAAACTAAAATTCGAACCCGATAGCCACAGAGTCAAGCTACGGTAAAACCTATGAAATCTAAGCTTCCAAATTGCAATCTTTCGGCAAGAAGAGCCAATTCAACATAGGAACCTCCAAATCCAATTCCGAGCATATGCCTAATTCCAAAATCACCATAAGAACCTATTGGAACCATCAAAATACTGTTATGTGGTCATTATCAAAGCAGTCAAACCTCGGTCAACACTCTTAACTTAAGGTTCCAAACTAAGAACCAAGCATTCCAAATCATCCCAAAACCTTCCCGAAACCCAACCAACTATCCCCGCAAGTCATGAAACTACCAATACATATACGGGAAGCTTCAAAAAGGAAAAACAGGGTAAAAAACACTAAACAACCGGTCGACTTGTTACATTCTCCCCCTCTTAAACAAACGTTCATCCTCCAACAAGTGTAGAGACATACTTGAAATGCCAAAAGATGAAGATAACGATAACAAATATCATGCCCAGTCTCCCAAATCGCCTCCTCGACCGGTTGCCTATCTATTGAACCTTCACCGATGCAATGTTCTTCGACCTCAACTTCCGGTCCTGCCTATCAAAAATAGCCACAGACTCCTCAACATTGGTCAAATCCTTGACTAGTTGGACTGAGCTGAAATTTAACCCATGTGACAGATCTCAATAGTACTTCCGGAGCACAGAAACACGGAAAACCACGTGAACTACCGATAAACTGGGTGGCAATGCAAGTCTGTAGGCCATCTCACCCACTCTCTCAAGTATCTCAAAAGGACCAATATACCGAGGGCTCAACTTGCCCTTCTTATCGAACCTCATCAAACCCTTTATGGGAGAAACTCTGAGTAGAAACTTCTCACCCACAATGAATGGTACATGACAAGCCCTCATATCAACATAACTCTTTTGCTTGGACTACGATGTATGATGCCGCTTTCGAACCAACTTCACCTTCTCCAAATCATCGCGGACCAAATTAGTACCCATAAACCTAGCCTCCTCAGGCTCAAACAAACATACTGGATAACAATATCATCTCCCATATTAAGTCTCATACGGATCCATCTAGATGCTCGATTGACAGTGTTTGTTGTAGTCGAACTCTGCTAGCGGTATGAACTGGTCCCATGAGCCACCGATTCGTCTAAGCATGAAATGTCGTACTCACCTTCATTAAATTTCTCAAGGTACGTGGAAGCCAAACCACAAAATCTATAGTGATATACTCCCACTTCCACTTTGGAATATCCTCTAGAGTAAACCACCCGATCTCTGATGCTGGTACATAACATGCTTATAGTTCAAACAGCAAGCCACATACTCCACAATATCTTTCTTCATTCTTCTACACCAGTAATGTTGCTTCAAATCATGGTAAATCTTCGTCACACCTGGATGAATGGAATACTGCGAACTATGGGCCTCTACAAGAATCCTCTCCAGCATCCCATCCACATTGGGCATACAAATTCGACCTTGAAGTCTCAATACCAAATCATCACTAATAGTCACCTCCTTAGCATCATCGTGTTGCACTCTGTCCTTAAGGACAAGCAACTGGGGATCATCATACTGACGTGCCTTGATACACTCAAACAAAGACGATCATGACACAATACAAGCAAGAACCTGTCTAGGCTCTGAAATATCCAACCTCACAAATCTATTGGCCAAAGCTTGAACATCCAAAGCTAACTATCGCTCCCCAACTGGAATAAAAGCAAGACTCCCGATGCTCTCAGCCTTCTAGGGATGATAAAGAATGGTGATATCATAGTCCTTTAGTAGCTATAACCACTTCTGTTGCGTCAGGTTGAGATCCATTTTATTTGAATAAGTGTTACAGTCTCATTTGATCCATGAACACCTCAAATGACACACTGTAAAGATAGTGCCTCCAAATCATAAGTGCACGAGCAATGGATGCTAACTCAAAATCGTGTATCGAGTAGTTATTCTCGTAAGGCCCCAACTCACAATAAGAACCCGATGCTGAAGGTAAAACCAGAACTGGAGCTTTAGTCATAGTAGTCTTGATCTTTTGAAAGCTCTCCTCACTCTCGTCTCACCACCTAAATGGGTCCCCATTCTCATTCAATCTGGTCAAAGGAGTTGCGATGGATGAAAACCCATCCACGAAACAATGATAATACCTAGCAAAACCTAGAAAAATACGGAGCAGTAGAATGCCGGGGCCAACTCTGAACTACCTTAATCTTCTTCATAACCACCTTAATCCCCTTAGTAGACACCACATGACCTAAGAACACCACCCAATCTAGCCAAAAATCGCACTTATAGAATTTGGAATATAGCTTCTTCTCCCTCAAAGTCCGAAGCACGATCCTTAAGCACTACTCATGCTCCTCTCAGCTGCGGGAATACAACAGTGTATCATCAATAAATACAATTATGAAAGAATCAAGATACGACTGCCAAACTCTTTTCATCGAGTGCATAAAAACTGCCGTGGCATTGATCAGCCTGCAAGACACCACAAAGAACTTGTAGTAACCATAGCAGGTCCTGAAAGCTGTATTCTATATATCCGATGCCCGGATCCTCAATTGATGGTGCCCCGATCTCAAATCAATATTTGAGAATACCCTAACCCTATGCAGTTGATCAAATAAATCATCAACACGTGGTGGTAGGTACTTTTTCTTAACCATAACCTTATTCAGCCGCCTGTAGTCAATACACATCGTCGTAGAGCCGTCGTTCTTCTTCACAAATAGAATTGGGTCACCACAAGGTGAGACACTCGGTTTGATGAAATTGTTATCGAGTTTTTTCTCTTGAAGATGTTCCTTCTACTCCTTCAACTCCATTGGTGACATGCGATAAGGTGGAATAGAGATGGGCTGAGTGCCCAGCACAAGGTCAAAACAAAAATCAATATCCCTATCGGGTGGCATGCCCGGTTCGTCAACTAGAAATATATCTAGAAACACGCTCACTACCAAAACTAACTCAACGGTAGGAGTATTAGCACAAATATCCCTCACAAAGGCTAAGTAGTCCAAGCACCCCATTTCAACAATCCGATGTGCCTTCAGAAAATGATGCTACACTACTAGGTACATGATCCAATGCACCTCTCCACTCCATCCTAGGCAACCCCGGCATAGCTAATGTCACGGTATTAGCGTGATAATAAAGAATAGTGTGATTTGGTGACAATCAATCCATACCCAAAATCACATCAAATTCTACCATATTAAGTAACAGAAGGTCAACCCTATTCTTATCGCATGATAGTGACCAGACAAGAGCGATATATACGACCTACCATAATAGAAACCCAAACAGGCATAGACACATAAATAAGGCTACTCAAAGAATCACGAGACACTCAAAATATGAAGTAAAATAGGATGATACATACGAATAAGTGGAACTCGGATCAAATAAAACTAATGGTTGACAACATCTAATGCAACAACCTCAGTCATATTAGGGAAAGCATAACAATGGACTTGACCTCCCCCTCTAGGATGTCCTCTACCCGAATGTTCTCTACCTTTACCCGGTTGTGTAAGTGAAGTAGCAACTAGAGCAGTAGCCATAGCCTGAATTCCCTGCGAGGTCCACCCCTTCGATGTCTGAGACAACCCCTCACCATATGCCTTGTATAATGATACTCGAAACAACTACTTTGATACTAGTAAGAACCTGGTGCAGAAGGTGCATTAGAGAATGGCTGTCCAAAATGAGTACCTTGAGTTCCGTTACTAGCTAGAGCACTACATGTAACCTGAAGTGCAGACTGAACTGGTCGATTGATAAAGACTCTTCAATGTCAATTTGTAGCTTCACAATGGGAACCACAAAATCCTCCAAAACCCCGAGGCCTCTTGGCCTCTCTATCTTCGCTCTTCTACCCATTGATACGCTTCAACCTCCTACCCATCTCCAGAACCTGGTGGAATAGATTCCTAGTTGCTAGCTCCCATTCCATCCCAATTCTGAGGGTATAACCGAGTCCCTCAATAAATCTGCAGAATCTCTCTAACAGTGGAAACCAAATCATGTGCATAACTAGATAACTCGGTAATAGCATACTCGGCAACGGTCATAGTCCCCTGGTGAAACGGCTCAAACTCGTTACACAATGCATACCTAAGGGTTTGTAGAATGAAGTACCTCAATATGTGGTGTGGCACTAAATGGCCTACTCTCCTCATAAGTTTGCCACCACCAATATGAAGGCCCCGTCAGCTGGAAAGTAGTAAATTCGACCCTGTCAGCTGGAAAGTAGTAAAGTCGACCCTGTCAGCTGGAAAGTAGTAAAGTCAACCCCGATCAACTCCACTATGCCATAGTGTATAGCATACATTGACAGTAGTCTAAGAAACCCTATGCATACTCAGAAGGCCCATTGCTGCAATGAGGAGGATACTCCTAGAGCATCTCTAACCTCTTCTTCTCCTCGTCTGATGCAACTGGCCTAACCTTGGGCTGAAGTGTAACCACGGGCTCATTGTTATAACACTCGGAGCCAGATCAATGTGAGCCTGCTATTTTGTAGTGTGGGGGAGGGAATTTAAGCTTCTCCCCTATCTTGAGAAGTAGCTAGTGTAATCGAGATCAACCCCGCCTAAGCCAAAGTACAAAACTGTAAGGCCCCATAAAGGTTCACCAAGAATTTAAGTTTTTATAGTGCCAAGGTAAGATAATGTGCCACAAATCGGATTCTTTTATTGTACACTGCATCGTGGAGTTGGTAGAAGAATTTGTAAAAACGACAATAATGTGGTCCATTATGCGATAGCCGATCCGTTCTGCTGACCACATAATCAGAAGTAATTCAAATTTGAAAACCATTTTGTGGCCATTCTGCTGGCCACGTAACTATTATGCTATCGTGAAATTGCATGGCGGAGTTGACCAGACACAACCAAGAATTGGAAAACCCTTTTGTGGCCATTCTGCTAGCCGCATAACAATTCTACTACCTTAAAATGGCATCGCGGAATTGACATACCATTTTGTGGCCATTCTGCTGGCCACGTAACTATTATGCTATCGTGAAATTGCATGGCGGAGTTGACCAGACACAACCAAGAATTGGAAAACCCTTTTGTGGCCATTCTGCTAGCCGCATAACAATTCTACTACCTTAAAATGGCATCGCGGAATTGACATACCATTTTGTGGCCATTCTGCTGGCCACGTATCTGTTCTGCTACTACAGAATTAAACCACATAATTGACATCAGGTGTTATTTTTGAAAATTTTCTTACCCGACTCCATTTTGATTAGTAGCCTTTGGGGCTCATTTGGAAGCAAAAATCTATTGTTTTAGAGAGAAGTGATAGTATCCTGAAGAGAGAGGGAGAAGACCTAGTCATTCTAATCATCAATCCTTGCCTCAATCTTAAAGGTTCAAGGGAAGCCACTCACTAGACCATTATCTACCCGAGGACGACCTTGTCTTAAAACCTTTATGAAATTGTTATGGGTTTAATAAGGTTATGGAATCGGAGATAGGCTATGCATGTAACATTAGGTGGTAGTATGTGGGGTTGGTGAACTATTTTGGGTAGTTTCTTGTTGAAATTGGTTGAGGGGGGAGGGGATTACATTGTAGAGATTTGTAGTCAATTTTGCATAGTAGGTGTTTGAACAAATTCCCAAGAGACTTATGTCATGAGAATCCTTCTAATTATTATCTGATTTTAGCTATCTTTCTATAGATTTATTTTTCCAGAGGTGTTGGGACATTATAGTAACTTAAGGAAAGCTCGATAAACGTATGTTGCCTAAACCTTCTCTCTTAGAATTTAATTCCATGATGTTTTCATAAGTTTCAAGTATGGGTGGCCCAGGTTCCTAATTCTTATGTTTCGAGGTGTCCCTAATAAATTCAATTATCACGAGTAATAAATGTGTCAAAAGATGTATGTACTCAAAACATGTTCCAATTACTCCTATCTCATCATGATCTCCTTGGGGAATATGTTCAAATATGGTTTATGTGTTAAAGCGTTATAACTTCAATTTATGTTTCTAATGAAAGTTCATTTTGCTTAACTACGAAAGCATACTCAATGCGCCTAATACCCCTAATGCTCATATTTATACTTAAGGCCTTGATTTCAAATGTTCTCATTGTTGATAATCTATAAAGATGCTTGANGCCACCACCAATATGAAGGCCCCGTCAGCTGGAAAGTAGTAAATTCGACCCTGTCAGCTGGAAAGTAGTAAAGTCGACCCTGTCAGCTGGAAAGTAGTAAAGTCAACCCCGATCAACTCCACTATGCCATAGTGTATAGCATACATTGACAGTAGTCTAAGAAACCCTATGCATACTCAGAAGGCCCATTGCTGCAATGAGGAGGATACTCCTAGAGCATCTCTAACCTCTTCTTNGGCCAATGGTGCCAATGGGATGAAATGATGTGTGAAAGATTTTGAAATGAGCCTTGAATCAACTGTTCCAAATTTACTCTTAAAATAGAATTGCCTAAAGGCNCCTTGGGCTGAAGTGTAACCACGGGCTCATTGTTATAACACTCGGAGCCAGATCAATGTGAGCCTGCTATTTTGTAGTGTGGGGGAGGGAATTTGAGCTTCTCCCCTATCTTGAGAAGTAGCTAGTGTAANAATGGGATGAAATGATGTGTGAAAGATTTTGAAATGAGCCTTGAATCAACTGTTCCAAATTTACTCTTAAAATAGAATTGCCTAAAGGCTTAGGTACTCAAGTTGTGTTAAAATATGGTTGTTTCAACTAATACCTAGTCGTAAATCACCATACTCTCTTTTATAAACATCTCCAATGTGATTCAAGTTCTTATATACTCATAAGTTGAAATTGTGTGTTATCTATGATTCCATATGTTGATGTTTATGATGATTATCCTTGAAATTAAAGAAATGAAATTATTTCATGTGAGATACGGCCACCGTGCCATGAATCAAGAATCATATGTGTGGCCAAGAGAGCCAATGAAACAATTATGTTGTGAATGGTTGAAAAGATTAATGAAGCTATATATGGTGTGAAAGGTTATGAGGTGAATGTATTTGTATTTCTGTTTTCTTTGTATGCAAAACAAAAATATTTTTGGGAGTATCGTTAGTCACCGAGGAAGGGTAGGTTGAAACAACCTAACCCTAAAACTACACATGCCGGTGTAGGAGTTATTGAGGGGTAACTCCCCATTTTGATATGATAAAATTATTTTCCTTAATTGGGATGAGATTATTCCCCTTATTCAAGAAGAGATAATTGCTAGCAGAGGGTGATGTCTATTTCACTGTGCTGCATGGCACCTATTAAGTTGAAGGAGTTGAAGGGACAACTTTAGGAGTTTATTGTTAAGGGTTTCATCAGGACCAGTGTGTCCCTTTGAGTTGCACTGATTCTATTTATGAAGAAGAAGGATATCTCTATAAGGATGTGTATTGATTATAGGCAGCTGAACAAAGTTATTGTCAAGAACAAGTACCCTAAACCGTATATTGATGATTGTTTTGATCACCTTGAGGGTTCTAGGGTGTTCTTGAAGATTGATTGGAGATTGGGGTATCATCAGTTGACAATTCGACCTTCAGATATTTTGAAGAGAGCTTTCAGGACCCGCTATAGTCACTATGACTTTCTCGTGATGTCTTTTGGGCAGACCAATGCCCCAACAGCCTTTATGCACTTGATGAGTAGTGTACTTCAACCCTATCTTGATTCCTTTGTCATAGTTCTCATTGATGACATATTGATGTATTCACGTAGCCAGAAGGATCATGAGCAACATCTAAGGATTGTGCTCTAGATTTAATTCTCCAAGTGGGATTATTGGCTTGATTTAGTGGATTGTTTGGGCCATGGGTTGTTTAGTGAGGGGCTTAAGGTGCGTCCGAAGAAGGTGGAGGCACTTTAGAGTTGGCCCAGACCATCTTCTGCTATTGAGATAAGGAGTTTCTTTAGTATCGTCGGGTATTATCATCGTTTTGTAGAGGGTTTCTCGTTCATTGCTACACCTTTGACTAGATTGACCCATAAGTGTGCCCAATTCAGGTGGCCCAATGAGTTTGAGGAGAGCTTTCAGAACCTCAAGATTGTCTTTATCATAGCTCTAGTTCTGGTTTTGCCGTCAACATCGGGTTCTTATATAGTTTATTGTGATGCTTTGCAGATTTGCATTAGATGTGTATTGGTGTAGGATGGTAGAGATATTTCATATGATTCACGTTAGTTGAAGCCTCATGAGAAGCACTACCCTATACATGATTTGGAGTTGGCAGCCATTGTTGACGCATTGAAGATTTTGAGGCACTATCTCTATGGCATGTCTTATAAGGTTTTCACATAGCACGGGAGTCTACATCACTTGTTCAAGAAAAAGGATCTAAACTTAAGGCAATGGAGGTGGTTAGAACTATTAAAGGACTATGATATCACCAATTCTTTAACATCCGGGGAAGGCCAGTGTGGGGGAAGATACTTTGAGTAGGAAGGTTGAGAACATGGGGAGTCTTGCTTATTCCAGTAGGGGAGACAACGTTAGCATTTAGTGTTCAGGCTTTGGCCAATCGATTGGATATTTTGGAGCCCAGCCAGGTTCTTGCTTGCGCGGCTTCAATGTCTTTCTTGTTTGAGTGTGTCAATATGATGATCCCTACTTGCTTGTCTTGAAGGACATGGTGCAACATGGTGATGCCAAGGAAGTTACTATTGGAGATGATGCAGGGTCGGTTCTATGTGCCGAATGTGGATGGGATACAAGATTTGATACTTTTGGAGGCCCACAGTTCATAGTATTCCATTCATCCGGGTGCCGCAAAGATGTACCACATTTGAGGCAGCACTATTGGTGTAGGAGGATGGAGAATGATATTGTTGATTATGTTGCACGGTGTTGAACTGTCATCAGGTGAAGTACGAGCATCAGAAACCGGGTGGTTTGCTTCACAGGCTTGACATTCCAGAGTGGAAGTGGAAGCATATCACCATGGATTTTGTAGTTAGACTTCCACGGACCTTGAGCAAATTTGATGTAGTATGGGTCATTGTGGATAGACTGACCAATTCTTTACATTTCATTCCAGTCGTGATATATACTCTTCAGAGCAGTTGGCTCAGATTTATATTCGTGAGATTATTCGCTTTCATGGTGTGCCCATATCTATTTTCTCAGATTGAGGCACTCAGTTCACATCGTAATTTCGTAGAGAAGAACAGCGAGAGTTGGGAACATAGGTAGAGTTAAGCATAACATTTCATCCCTATACAGACGGGTAGTCTGAGCACAATATTCAAATCTTGGAGAAAATGTTACGTAGCTGTGTCATTAACTTTTGGAGGTTCATGAGATCGGTTTCTTCCGTTAAAAGAGATCACCTACCACAACAACTATCAGCCGAGTATCCAGATGGCACCTTATGAGGCCTAATAAAGGAGGCGATGTCATTATACGGTTGGTTGGTTTTAGCATAGGGAGGCTAGGCTGTAAGGAATTGACCTGATCCATGATGCTTCGGAGAAGGTGAAGTTGATTTAGGAGTGGCTTCGTATAGCTAAATAGAAGTAGAAGAGTTATGATGATATGAAGGCTCATAGTGTTGCACATATGGTAGGGGAGAAGGTTCTATTTCGAGTTTCACCCATGAAGGGTGTGACGAGGTCCGGGAATAAAGACAACTTGAGCCCTAAGTATATTAGTCCTTTGGAGGTTCTTGAGAGAGTGGGAGAGGTGGCCTACAGACTTTCCTTGACACCTAATCTATGAGGGGTTTACTCAATATTTCATGTTTCAAGGCTCCGGAAGTATTATTGTGATGCGCTACATATTTGGGACTTCACTACGGTGCAGTTCGATAAGGATTTGACTTACGATTTTGAGCTGGTGGCTATTTTGGATCGACAGGTTCGAAAGTTGAGGTCAAAAATATAGTGTCAATGAATGTGTATTAGAGAGGTTAGCTTTTGTAGGAGGCTACTTAAGAGACTGAGAAGGAGAGGCATAGCAGATATCCTTACCTTTTTGAGACTCCATGTATAATGCTAGACTCGTTCGAGGATGAACGCTTGTTTAAGAGGGGGAGAATATAATGACTTGGCCTGTCGTTTTGAGTAATTTAGCACAGGTTCCCCTATTTGGTGCTTTAGGTCTTGGTGTTTTAGGTTTCGTGACAAGCTAGGTGGTTGGTTTGGCTCCGGTGATGTTTTGTAATGAATTGGAACACTTAGTCCCAAGGTTGGACGTTTAAGTTGAAAGAGTTTACAAGAGTTTGACCTTTGCGTAGATAACTCTGGAATGGGCTTTTGATGGTTCCAATAGCTTCTTATGATAATTTTTTACTCAGTCCTATGTCCGAATGTGGATTTGGAGGTCCGTAGGTTGATTTGGTTTTGTTTGGCGAAAGTTGGAAAAGGGAATGTTTGGAAGGTTAATAGGTTTGATCGAGAGTTGAATTTGATGATATCAGGTTGGGATAGGTCTGTTGTTTCATTTGAGACCTGCATGTAAAATTTGAGGTCCTTCAAAGTTGATTTGATATGGTTTGGCATGAGTTTTAAAACATGAAAGTTCATTAGTTCATTAGACTTAAATTGAGGTGTGATTTAAGGTTTCGATGTTGTTTTATTTTATTTTAGGCCTCGAGAAGGTTCTTGTTATGTTTTAGGATTGATTTGTATGTTTGGACGGGTTCCCGGGGGCCTCAGGGGGTATTTTAGATAGAGCTCGGGCCACATTGGGACTTGGTGTTATTGCTGAAGCTTTTGACTTCTGGCGCTTTCGCACCTATGGTGGGATTGGCCGTAGATGCAGAGACACATGTTCAACTTTGGTTTCTCAGATACAGTATTTGCTTTGCCATGGGAGGTTCGTAGAATCCTGTAGAAGTGGATGCGCTTCTACAAGGAGGGGTCCATAGAAGCGGAGTTTGGCTGAAGAAGCATGGACCGCGGATGCGGAAAGCCTCCACTGGTGCGGGAGTATGTCCGCAGAAGCGGTAGGTCTGGATATAAGTGGAGTTCACAGGTGCATGATTTTGGCCACAAATACGATATCGCAGGTGCGTGGTGATGGATCATAGATGCAATTTTGATGGTAGACTCTATAATATCGAGGGTTTGCATGTTTTTCTCATTTTTGTTTTCCGGAGCTCGATCCAAGGCGATCTTTAGAGTGCTTTTCCTAATTGAAGAGCTAATTGAAATTTAATCACTTTTGATGATAGATATTGATTTTCCATTGATTAATATACCTAATACTCATGAATTTAAGTTGGGATTTGGGGATTTTTGGACTATGTTATTTGAGATTGAGATTTGATGATTTGAGGAACGATTTGTGGTAGGAATTTAATGAATTTGGTATGGTTGGACAATTAATCGAATGGGTATTTGGAATTTGTGAGTTTGTTCGGGTTCCGAGGCACGAGCCTAGGGTTGACTTCATGGGTTGACATTTTTATTAGGTTAAAGAATTTAGCTTTATTATTTGAATTAGTTCCTTTGGCTTTCATTCATTATATTAAGTTAATTTGGCTATATTCGGGTCGTCCGAAGGTTGATTCACTCGGGATGGGCTTGTTAGAGGAATGATTTTTCTTGATTGAGGTAACTAGCTTACCAAAACATGGTTGAGGCACTAGTTTCCTGAGTTATTTGTGATACCTAGGTGCTATGGGTGGTGCACATGTGCGGGGATGAGCCCATGTGCATCCACCAGGGTGTTTATCCAGGCTCGGGGTAGTGCTTAGTTAATGCAATTCCTTGAATAGATTGTCAAGATATATGTTGTGATGTTTCTCATATTTGTACCACGTTGTGACCTAATTGAGGCATATTTGATGTTACATAGAGGTCAGTCTCATGATTTATCTTGATAATTGTTGTTGTTTTTATGGAATTGCTAATTTGAGTTATCGTAACAGACTTTGCTCCTACATACACCATACCATGTCATTTATATCAATCGAGGAGTATGACTTTGATATTCATTGGTCATGTATGGGTAATCTTTTATATATGTTTTTCTGTGTGATATGATCTGGACTGATCGCCCGCGACCACACCAGGAGGATTGAGATATTGAGCTTGTGACTACGCCTGTTGGATTGTAATTATTAGCACATGAGTTATTCATAGAGCATATCTAGCCTTTGTACAGGATGTCAGTGCTAATACTCTTACCGTTGAGTCAGTTCCGCTGGTGAGATATTTCCCATATGTGTTCCAGTAGACCTATCGGGCATGATGCTCGATAAGGATATTGATTTGGTATTGACTTGGTACCGGACACTCAACCCATTTCTGTTCCACCATATCGTATGACACCAACATAATTAAAGGAGTAAAAGGAACAACTTCATGAGTAGGTTAATAATTGTTTCATCCGACCTAGTGTCTCGCCTTGGGGTGTTTCAGTTCTATTTGTGAAGACGAAAGACATCATTATAAGGATGTGTATTGACTATAGGTAGCCGAACAAATTTATAATCAAGAAAAGGCACCCACTACCACTCATTCATGACTTATTTGATCAGCTTCAGGGTTCTAGAGTGTTCTCAAAGATTTATTTGAGGTCAGGGTATCATCAGTTGAAGATTCGTGAATCAAAATTCCCGATGACTGCTTTCAGAACTCAGTATAGTCAGTACAAGTTTCTAGTGATGTCATTTGGGATGACTAATGCCTAAACAACATTTATGCAGATAATGAATACTGTGTTCCATCCATGTCTTGATTATTTCATCATCTGTTCATTGACGATATTTTGGTGTATTCTCACAGTCGGAGTACCATGAGCAGAACTTGAGGATCGTGCTCCAAACAATGAGAGAGAAGAAGTTAAATGCAAAATTCTCCAAGTGCGAGTTTT
>AWOL01S0023155.1:27021-37765 GCA_000715115.1 Nicotiana otophora | reverse complement strand
TAATCGCAAGAGCTATGGGTTATGAGAATGATAAGTGCATCAGTCAATGTTCGAGGACGAGTGTTCCAAAGGGGGGAATAATGTTACACCCCATATTTTCGTACGTGAAAGTGCGCCATGAATAAATTAATGGAAGCTCGGAAATGAGATGTTACATCCCGCATTTTCGTACGATAAAGTTTCGTCGTAAGTTAATCGACGTAAGTTCGGGAATGAGATTATTATAAGATTATAAGTATTATGCTATTTCAAACAAGTGATGAGTAAATTCGTGAAGGTGAGAGGATAAGCAAATCGAAGAAAATGAATTTCGTTGAAATTTGATATTCTGGGGTAAAATACGGTCTAAGCTATAATATCACGTATTTATGCACTAGTGCCATACAAGATAGCACATGGCCATAATAGTAAAGTATATAAGGTGTATTAAAAGTGAGTAGCATTTTATGATAATTCTTAATTATGTGAATAATTGGTTAATTATTGAACTAGTGGGGATTAATGAATTGATTAAGGAATTAAGTGGATGACTTTTGGATAAGTCTTATAACCACTTACGTGGCAGCCATATAAGAGCCTCTAGGTGACTCTTAATTAAATGTGCAAGATGGCAAAAATTTAAAGAGTTAGGCACTTCATCTCATTTGGTTAAAGAAAGTTATCAAGAAATGGCAAGAGATGTTACGGCCTAATCATTCCTTGCTTGAAGTAAGCAAATGTTCCATTTCAATTTCACAATATTATGATCAAATTCAAAGGAAAGACTCAGTAACTTATTCAAAATATTAGCAATGTGATTTTGCTACAAAAATCATACGAGACTACGTAATGTTATAGCAACAGGATTTCGCGATTCTAAGGGAGTACGGTGCAACCTTTCTCAAGAAAATCATATGGATTTTCCCCTACTTCGATCTGCCGTTACGTGAGTTGTCGCAAAAGACGTGTGTTGGAAGGATTATCAAGAGAATCAGATCAGGTATGTTAAGGCTATCCTTTCTTTCTTTTGGCATGATATATACGAAACGAACGAAATGAGCAAATGTACAACTTCCATAAATGACTCTATTCATAGAAATATTAGGGGTGTCTATATTCTTGATTTCCCACGTGAATTATTATAATATCTTCTGTTTATGGGTCTCAGAAAAATACTTATTTGATAAAATTTATCCGACAGGCATGTTATTTTTATGACATTCCGAGAAAATCTTATTAACGTATTTCTTATGCATTTCATGCATTTATACATGTACATTGACCCATGACCAGATGGCGTTATATACGCGTATATATATATATGGGATATGGAAAAAGGTTACGACATTATATACGCACCACCACCTGATCAACTGGTATACGTTGATGATTTGCCCACAGTGGCCGAAATGATATGATGGGATGCCCTCAGAGGTTTGATGATGTTATGAACGTATATACCTATGCATGGTATGACATTTATACGCATATGCATAATATTATAAAAACAAAATGATTCACAGAGCTTTGCAGACGTACATGTCGAGTCTTTTACTCCATGTTTCTCTCATGTCTATTATTTACTGGTTTTTATTCCTTACATACTCAGTACATTATTTGTACTGACCTCCCTTTTGCTTGGGGACGCTGCGTTTCATGCCCGTAGGTCTCAATAGACAGGTCGAGAGTCCTCCAAGTAGGCAATCAGCTCAGCAGAAGATGTCGGTGCACTCCATTTGCTTCGGAGTTGCTTGTTGGTCATTATGATTTAAATGTGTATTGTTTGGTATGGAGGGGTTCTGTCCCGACCTTTATGACAATTATCTATTCTTAGAGGCTTGTAGACAAATATTGTATATATGAAAGATTTTACTGCCTTGTCGGCCTATGTTTGGAGTTTATTATTGATCATGTTGGCCTATTAGGCTCGTATATCACGTGTATATGATGATGTAATAAGAAATATACGTTACGTTAGTACTCGATTGAGTAAGGCACCGGGTGCCCGTCGCAGCCCATCGGTTTGGGTCGTGACAGTTCCCTAAAGTCATTGCTAAGTTGGAACTATTGCATAAAAGAATACAAGGTGATGATGTTCTATTGGTAAATAAGTCCAAGTATGGTATGTATAATTGGTTTATTCGACTTCTTGAGCTTTCTAGAAAACCTAAGGTATTTTTGGAGGTAATGAACTATACTCTTAATTCTTTTATTGGTGACTTTATAATTTTTGTGGATGATAATATTTTGATGCATATCAAGTCATTAACTGTAATATCTCTGTCTCTTATACACATCTGTGACTTTATAATTTTTGTGGATGATAATATTTTGATGCATATCAAGTCATTAACTGTAATATCTAAGTTCAAGTGCAGGAGTAATTTACTTCCTTTTTAAATTCAATATGACATAGATGATTATGTATTCCAACTTGGTGCAAAAAGGCATGAAATATATGAGAAGAGGCTTGCTAATGAGTTAAATATTTCTTTTTCTCCTTTTCAAGTGTCTAATGAGTTTTCATGTGATAAATTGCTAGAATGTGACTTTTATCGTGTGATGGGGAGTCATTATTCAAGTCACATTGATTGTGAACCTGTAAAAGTATTTGCTGCTCATAAAAAGGATATGCATGATTATTGTAACTCTGGTGATCAAATACTCATTCATGAAACTATCTATGACTTTTTCTGTGAATATTTGAGCAATTGTTTAGAATCCATTTATGTTGGGAATATTATTGGAAAACGTTATAATCATGAGCTTGAACGTATTGAAACTTTTATCTTCTAACCTTCTTTAGAATTTATGTGCTTCTTTGAATAGCTTACATGTAGAAGAATCCATGAGATTTGCAATTGTAGATACTTGGCTATATCATAAAAGTATCTTCTTTGATACATGTGGTAGAGATACTTATATTAAATGGATGTGTGGTCAATCTTTTATAATTTCTTTGTCTTGTACATTTTTGGACTACCTTATCAACAAGATCAAATTGCAAGTTCCATTGCATAGTGCATCTAAGAGAGGTTTTTATTATACAAATCTAAGTAGGCATAAATTATATTGGAAAGATGATGTCCATATGATTTATAAGGGAGTATTTACACCTATTAGGATTAATTGGGTTAAGTAGACACATGGTCACTATCTTATTTTAATCCTACCATTATTTCATATTAGTTGATTCCATTTACTAGTGCGTGTTTTTGTTTTCTTGCAAGGTCGAATTCGAGGACGACTTTTCTTCAAGAAGAGGGGAATGATAGCATCCTAGAAAGCTCAACTCTATTCAAGGATAAGGATGAAGCTTTGGAATCTCAAAGAGGGCCTTTAAAAAGATGTCAAGCTAAACAGTTGCAAAACAAGGTCATTAGACTTCAAGTGCAAATAAAGAAGTTGTTAATTGGGAGAAGAGCTCAAGGATAAAGGATGTGAATTGGCTAAGTATTACAATTGTTTTATGATCCAAATTTATTACCAAGAAGAGGAGTATTGGATCCCAAGAGACATCCTTTGAAGAAGATCCTAATCAGTCCAATTTTATGGCCAATTTGGCACCTAAAATGTGTCCAAACATGCAGCCCATGAAGTCCTATATAAAGCCATGTTTTTATAACATAAAAAGGACTTACTTGATATCCAATAAGGATACAATAGGCGTGCTAGATCTTGAGTGCAAGTTGGTGCCAAGTTCCTTCAAGATTTCAAAGATTTCCAAAATTGTATCCAAGATTGGTTTGGGACTTTCAAGATCCTATCCTAGTTTGATTTTAACTTATTTCCATATATTTTAGTACTAGATTTATTTCTGTCCTAGGTATTTAAGGTTATGTTTTTCTTTTCCTAAGATTGTTGGAGTTACTTTCCAAGAATGACTTGATTTTTGTTTCCTAGTATATTTCCTTTTTCCTAAGGTAGTTGGATTTGTTGTCCAAAGTAGTTTAGGAATTTATTTCCTTATTTTTTTGCCTTAATTTCGTGACCCTCCTACCAATATAAGGGGTGTTTTCTTTGTTTTTAGACTTAGATCATTAAAGACTATTATCAACTCTTGGATTTATTCTTCAACCTTCAAGACTCAACTTAAGGTGGTAAGATTAAAATCTTTTCGAAATCTTAGATCACTTCTAGGTATTCAAGAAAGGTGATATGTTTAGGCTCATTGTTGTTCTTGTTATTCTAAAGGGCCGGGTTTCACAATCTATCTCTTGTCTTTAATTCTCTATCAAAAGCAATTAGTTCTTCGTTAGCTAATTGTTATTTTTAGGATTCAACTTCAAGAATAGACTTCTTGAATTCAAGAAACTCATTCTTGAATTCAATCTATCTTTAATTTCTATCTTCTGTTACTTTTTTCTATTTTCTTTTAGCTTCCGCACGTTTTGATTTTTTTGTTTTTTCTTTAGTAATTCTTGAATCCCCTATCGTGTTGTTATCACACAATCAATCCAAATCCTAAGGGGTATATCTACCACACAAAGTTAGACAAGATACTTACCTCAATTAGGTCAACTAAACTCTCGAAAATAGCTTTTCCCCTAAAATTCGCCTCCACACAGATCAAATCTAACAAAACAGTGACTTAATATCACCAAAATAATGCAAGGGAAACCAATTATAGTGGATAAAGCTATGATCTTTACTCTTTTTCCAAAGTGTCAACAAAAGTTATCCTCGGGCCTGCCCGGTCAAAACCCGGGTCCAACGGTAGATTTTGACTACCCATAACCCCACAAGTCCATATGTGTCCAACTCGACTCTCAAAACTCAAATCATCATTTTTTAAAACATTGACAATAATCTCCAAATTTTCTATTTGATTCACATAATTTGATGTTAAAGCTAAGATATAATCATGAAATCTTGTTAAAAATTGATTAGAGCACTTACCCAAAGTTTGTCGATAATCCCCTCTGCAAATCGCCTTCTACCGAGTCTAGGGCTCTAAGATGTGAGAAAATGAGATAATATCCCAACTCCCAACCCTTTTGTTCAATTGCAGTTGTTGCAGTTGCGACACAGGGTTTGCATTTGCGAACCTCGCAATTGTGAAGAAATTCTCGCAAATGCGGTCACTGACAACCTAAGAGGAAGTCGCAAACGAGACATTGCCTTCGCATTTGCGAAGCTTGCCCTCATCGCTAATGAGGCATTTTTGTTGCAAATGCAAGCCTACCCCATTCCTGACATTCTTCGCAATTATGATCCAGGTATCACAATTGCGACACCTGAGACCCCCCTGCTAGGACCGCAATTGCGATGCTGGTGTTCGAAATTGTGACACTTGAGGGGTCAACACACCAATAGTCCAATTTTCAGTCCAAACCATTATACGACACGTCTGAAACTCATCCGAGCGCTCGGGGCTCCAAACCAAACATCCACACAAGTCTAAAAACATCATACAAACTCGCTCGCATGGTCAAAATACAAAACTAACATATAGAACTACAAAGCGGACACCAAAACACATGAATTTCAAAGAATAGTTCAAGAATCTCTGGAATTGCAACCAAGCGTCCGAATCCTGTCAAATTAACTCCAAATGACACCAAATTTTGCAGACAAGTTCTAAATAGCATAACGGACCTATTCCAAGTCCCAAAATTATATTCCGAACCCGATAGCCAAAAGTAAACCTACGATCAAACTTCTAAACTTGAAATTGCCAAACTTTCGGCAGAACAACACAAATCCACCTACGAACCTCCGAATTCGATTTCGGGCATATGCCCAAGTCTAAAATCACGGTATGAACCTATAGGAATCGTCAAAACACCGTTCAGGGATTGTTTTCACAAAAGTCAAAGTTTGGTCAATATTTCTAACTTAAGCTTTTAAGCCTAGAACCAAAGGGTCTAAATCAACTCGAAACCTTCCCGGAACGAAACCAAGTAACTCCGTAAGTCATAAAATCACAAATTCACACGAGTGAAGCATTAAAAGGGGAAACAGGATGCAAATACACAAAATGACCGATCAGATCGTTACAATAAGCAATAATAATAATATGATTAAAGGCTGATAATAGTAAAAGGAATCAATAAAAGAAGTAATAACCACTTTCTCGAAAACTCGATCCCATCATAACAATTTATATTGAAACACCCAACAAGCAACCAAGTATGGCAAAATTCATAACATAATATAAATGAGAAAGAAGACACATGATTCATTAAGGAAAAATGAACACGAATAAGATGTAATAGGCAATCTAATATCCAAAATCTAATCTCAAACATATGTCCCAACAAGGATTCCAACAAGTCATTAACACGTGAACAATCAAGCAGTCACATGATCCAACATAGCATAGGAGAATAAGGCGTGAAACAAGTAAAGACATAAAGCAAGTAAAGGTATGAGACAAGTAAAGGCATGCAACAAGTAATAGCATGTAATAAGTAAAGGAATATAACAAGTAAAGTTATATGACAAGGGAAGACATGTGACAAGTAAAGGCATATAACAAGTGAAGGCATGGAACAAGTAAAGGCATGTGACAAGTCAAGTCATGAAACAAGTGAAGGCATGTAACAAGTGAAGGCATAGAGCAAGTAAAGGCATGAAATAAACTAGTTGTACCTGCATGCTTTAACCCATGACATCGCATATATACACTCATCACCTTGCATGTACGTTGCCCCCAGCACATAGAACACGTTGCAAATAAACCCATTTGCATCGTAATTTTCTCAAGTCAATATTAACTATGATACTTACCTCTTCCAGAACCAATCAATCGAAAACTAATTTTCCTTTAGAACAAGCCTTCAAAAAACATGGATCTAGTCCAATAAACCTCAAACAAGTTAAAACAAGCTTAAATAACCCTCTTAATACTAAAACGATTCAATCTTTAACATATTTGGATAAGTCAACTCGGGCCTACTAGGTCAAAATCTAAAATCAAGACCAAATTTCGATTATGTCACGCTCCGACCTTGGCGAGTAGGACCGATGCTCAACCAAGGTAACCTAGTGAAGCAAGACTACGTGGTGCCTACCAACCAACCTTGTCCATGAATGATTCAGGAATAAATAACCAGAGATAGTTAATCGAGAGGATAAGAATGTACAACACCGATTTTCATTACTTAAAATGGGCTTCATTTATAACTACTAAAATAATACAAGTCCATAGTTAGGAGTGGAAACATCTGACAAAATAATATTTATTTTGTTTTTCCCCATTCAAAATACGACCCACAGTATATCTAAGGAGCTCTAAATAAGGATAAGAGTAGTATGGAAGTGCCGGTGATAAGCTTCGACTATACCTCAAAAGTAATATAAAAGGAATCAATTCAACATATGGGCCCCGNAGCTCAAACAAGTTAAAACAAGCTTAAATAACCCTCTTAATACTAAAACGATTCAATCTTTAACATATTTGGATAAGTCAACTCGGGCCTACTAGGTCAAAATCTAAAATCAAGACCAAATTTCGATTATGTCACACTCCGACCTTGGCGAGCAGGACCGATGCTCAACCAAGGTAACCTAGTAAAGCAAGACTACGTGGTGCCTACCAACCAACCTTGTCCATGAATGATTCAGGAATAAATAACCAGAGATAGTTAATCGAGAGGATAAGAATGTACAACACCGATTTTCATTACTTAAAATGGGCTTCATTTATAACTACTAAAATAATACAAGTCCATAGTTAGGAGTGGAAACATCTGACAAAATAATATTTATTTTATTTTTCCCCATTCAAAATACGACCCACAGTATATCTAAGGAGCCTCTAAATAAGGATAAGAGTAGTATGGAAGTGCCGGTGATAAGCTTCGACTATACCTCAAAAGTAATATAAAAGGAATCAATTCAACATATGGGCCCCAATATAGAGTAGGACTTACCAAAATCAGCTGGGTGGAGGATACACTTGTCACACCTCAACCTAGGCAAGGCATGGCTGGCACTTGGTGCCATACTGGCTTGAGCGAACCACTCTATAACTCATGATTGTTCGACAGAAACTAGAACATACATAGGCCATCTTGGCTAAACTCATTTGTTTCTGTAAGTATCATGGGCTGACATAGCCACAACTCATAATGTATAATTGTAAGTGGGAAAATGCTGTATCAGCGAGCCATCGTACTCAGAACATGGATATACATGGGTCTTCAAGACCTCTGACATGTTGTACATACTGAACCTGAGTCTACAAAGCCTCTAAGAGTAACTGACATCAAAATATGGTCAAGATAGGACAGTGACCTACCCATAAGTATATATATACATAGGACATTTTGATAACCTCTAAACTTGGCTGTACTCTAGATGAAATGGAGCTTTGCCCATTCTCTACTATATATCAACTCCGTCTATGATAAGAGCCCGTCAAACTAGATACCTGAACGTGCAGGCATGAATGCAGTGCCCAACAATGGGACATTAGTACAAGAAATTTGCTAAGTATGTAAGGCAGATAACATATGAACAACTACATTAAAACTGAACTGACATGTATATATGATATACTGAATGTAATCTGAAGGGTCAATGAAATCCGGGAATCATACTTACCTTATTCTGGATCGTAACATATCTAAGTATTGAACTATCCAACTAACCTTACAAAGGATGTAGAGTGAAAAGGAAAGGCTCTGTTGGGCGAGAACATCTAATATCGCGATTATCGTATATACATCTAATTCGTGTCATGATATACCTGAACTTTTTCCCATATGTTATTTGTACTGGATACCATCATATTATGGAAATTCATCTATAACATTCTTCTAGCTATCATAACTTATATCTGAATACTTACCTCAGATAGTTCAAACATCTCTAGGGCAACACTAAATCATAAAAGTGGCACTTACGCGTTTCATAAGAGACTGACCGTAAGGCTCATTCATAAACATGAATAACAGGGGCTCATACGTGTAACATAGTAGACCGTCCGTAATGCTCATAATACCAAGGTCTGGATATGCGTGCAACTGAGACCGTCCATAACCAACCTTCATTATGCACTTATGTGTTCATAGACCGTCCGTAGGGATCATGTCTTATACATAATCATTTCATATCACTCATGCAGACATCATTCAATCATCAATAGATAAACTCGTATTCATAAACATATAAGTTTGTGAGTAACTCATTACAGTAACCAATCCTTATTCCTTAGCCGCTTGTTACGTCATGCTTTGTATTCTATACTATTTAGCCGTAAATAACGTTGTAACTATTTCGGAATAACATTTTTATCCTTATTTCACATCACTACTCATTTATGGGGATTACATGATTCTGTCTACTTATAGCTATATAATATTCTTAGCTTCTGAGGATACTCGTTATATATATACATATCCATTGATCAACACGTACCAAGAGTTACGGGAGTTACACTCAATCAACTACATTCTTGTGGCTAAATGTATCATATTCTATAGTTTGCAGCCCTAAAGATAGCGTATATCATCTCTTAAAATCACCCTCATATATAATCAACCTTTCTTAACTTGTGAGCAACATAACTATCATAGTCCATCTTTATCAGTTTTATGAACACAAACGTGTAAGTATTAGAAGTCGTGGCATTCCTTAGGTTGAATCATTCTTATCATTCAGTAAACTATATATTATGCTACCTTGTTGAACTATTTGTGTACAACTATCCCTCAATATACAGACACTATATTGCTTCTGATTTGTTAGACCATTCGTACATAATTTTTAATTCACGTCTAGACGTCTTGTTACATATAGAAGACAAGGACCTTTTGGAAGGCTCTAATTACTGCTTAAGAATACATGAGACGATGACTAACACACTCAATTTCAACCTTCGTATAACTATTTCTAGACTTGTGAACAAACCTTTATCGTCGGAATAGTACATTTACAAAGACTCGCCCCCTTGAATTCCTTATAAGGGCAACGTAACTTACGGAATCATGCCAAATAAAAGAAAAGAAGGACCTTACATATCTCATAATATCCAGTCCAATCCTCAAGCTAACTAAACCTACAGCTCTTTTGTCTATAAGCAATGAACAATACTATCGTCATAATATGAATGCCATAACTTATCGCATTTGAATGACATACTTCATTCTACGATAAAGAGGACAATACCTTCCCTGTTTATATGACTTCCCATAAGTTAAAACAACTAACAATATCCCAAACAACATCAACAATACTTATAATAAGCCTTTCAAAATTGTTTAACAATCCCGACGAGCGGTAAGCTCGATTTGTGAGTAAATAACTTGTTACACATCATACTTTCGTACATAAAAGTATGCCATAAGTGAATTAATGAAAGCTCGAAAATGGGATGTTACATCCCACATTTTCGGACATTAAAGTTTCGTCATAAGTTAATCGATGCAAGCTCGGGAATAAGATTATTTTGAGATTACAAATATTATGCTATTTCAAACAAGTGATAAGTAAATTCGTGAAGGTGAGAGGGTAAGCAAATTGAAGAAAATGAGTTTCATCGAAATTTGGCAATTTGGGATAAAGTACGGTCCAAGCTATCATACCCAGTATTTATGGACTAGTGACATACAAGGTACCACATGACCATGATAGTAAAATGTATAAGGTATGTTGAAAGTGAGTAGTATTATAAGTAATTTGAGATAATTCTTAATTATGTGGATAATTGGTTAATAATTGGATTAGTGGGAGATTAATAAGTTGATTAGGGAAAGGGGTGAATTTTTGGATAAGTGTAACACCCCTCAATGTGGCAGCCCAAAGAGGCATTAATAAT
>AWOL01S0023155.1:0-19823 GCA_000715115.1 Nicotiana otophora | reverse complement strand
GAGAATAAACTGTGTTCTAAAAAAGTCTTTATCATTTGGTAGCCCCCCCCAAACGTGGCAGCCCAAAGAGGCATTAATAATGACTCTTAATTATCAATTCAAGGTGTCATTTTAAGAGAATATATGTGGCTTAGTCACTATGAAAATGGGGACCACAAATCTTTAATGTAAAGGACGTTCATATATCTTTGAGCAATCACTTACGGATGGAGATCAAGATTTCCTAATAAATCCTTTACAATGCTTAGGCAACGTTATTAGCTTCAAAGACTCCGCAATTCAAGATTTTGACTAATTCACAAAGATATGGAATTCACTAAATCCATAAAAGTCTTTCAACGTGATTGCTCCAGCAAGTATTATACAAGGTTATGATCAATTTCACAAAGTGATTATATGGAATTTGCTACAAGAACTCATACAAGACTACTAGTAACATGAGATTTTCATATCATCTTCAACAAGATTTTCATATCGTCTTCAACGACATTTTCATAGTAATTCACCATGATTTCATAGCATCTTAGGCAACGTGAGATTTTGAAATTATAAGGGAGTACGGTGCAATCTTTGTTAAGAATATCATATGGATTTTTAACTACTTCAATCCGCCGTTACGCGTTGTCGCAATCAACGATGTTAAAGGAATTGTCAAGAGAATCGGTTCAGGTATGTCAATGCTGTGCCTTCTTTCTTTTTGGCATGATCCAAATGATACAAATGAAACGAGCAAAATACGCAACTTCCATAAATGACTCCATTCATAAAAATATTATGGAATATGGAAAAAGGTTACGGCGTTATATACGCACCACAACCTGATCAGCTGGTATATATTGATGATTTGCCCACAGTGGCCGAAATGATATGATGGGATGCCCTCAGAGGCTTGATGATGTTATGAAAGCATATACCTATGCATGGTATGACATTTATATGCATACGCATGATATTATAAAAAATAAAAAGATTCACAGAGCTTTGCAGACGTACATGTTGAGTCTTTTACTCCATATTTCTCCCATATCTATTATTTACTGATTCTCATTCCTTACATGCTCGGTACATTATTTGTACTGACGTTCCTTTTCCTGGGGATGCTGCGTTTCATGCCCGCGGGTCCCGATAGACAAGTCGAGAGCCCTCCAAGTAGGATATCAGCTCAGCGTGAGATGTTAGTGCGTTCCATTTGCTCCGGAGTTGCGTGTTTGGTCAGTATGATTTAGACGTGTATTGTTTGGTATGGAGGGACTCTGTCCCGACCTTTATGAAAAATTATGTATTCTTAGAGGCTTGTAGACAGATATCATAGATGTAAAAGATTGTATAGCCTTGTCGGCCTATGTTCAGTGTACGGGTGGTTATTTTGGCCTTATAGGCCCGCATGTCTTATGTATAAGTTGGTATTTCATGTTGTATTCTACTTATCTCACGACAGCCTCTCTAGCTCAGTTATCTATGATAGTATGGTATGAAAAGATACGTTATGTTGGTACTCAGTTGAGTAAGGTACCGGGTGCCTGTCGCGGCCTGTAAGTTTGGGTCTTGACACAACTATAGTTTTAGACCCTTTCTTCCTTCCAGAATTTAACAAAACTATTAACCGCCACATTCAATTATCCCTACTAATTTTCAGCCACAATTCAACTTTAAAACGACCCCATACAGTCCCACAAGTTCAATAACTAGATTACTAAAACACGTTTCCATCTTGTCTTTTCATTCGAATCGAGAAACACAACCAACAATACATAATTAAGACTCTTATCATATAAAAAAGCCATGAATTCAACTTAAAATTAAGTTCGCAACCAGCCAACAGTGACGCCACAACAAACAACATACTACTCTTCTGAATCTCATATAATCTAGTCATTACGATCGGGCTACAACTCATAGAAGCTTGGATAAGGGAAAGAGAAGCATAGACTTACCTTGGACTAAGTAGAACCTACGGAACCTTGTCTCTCTTCATCCAAAACCAGTCCCCCAACGCGGCTACAAGAAGGAGAAAGGGAAATTAGCAAGCTGTCCAGGTTTTCCGACACTAGAATCACTTCGTATAACCCGAAATCACCTAGGGTTAGTGTGGGGTTTTTTTTGGGGAGGAGTTTCAGGCCTTCAATCTGAAGTTCTTAGTCTGAAAAATGAGTGTAAGTAATGATGTAATTTAGCATTTAAAAGGCCCCTTGGCCGCTTATTTTGGGGGATTTATTTGGTCCCTTCATTTAAGCAAGTAGGTAACACGCCTACTTCTCACCTACCAGTCTGTGCAGTTTTGCAAAAATATAAATATCTCTCTACTCCGATGATGTATCGATGAACAATATAATGAGTTAGAAACAAGACTCGTAGATCTTCCATTTGGTAGGTAGATCATCCTATAGTTCCATGTATATAGGGAGAAAAGCTCATATACATTTGACCTAATTTTCAGCACATTTATGAATGCAACTTGTGATGACTTTGCCAACTTTTGTTCCACAACTCGTTTGACTTCAAAACATAACACACGACTATCATACGACTAAAATAAATCATAAAATAACCTCCTTATCATGTCAAGAACCTTAGTCTCATCCCAAAAGTACATGTTATAACATTCCCAACTTGTCGACTTTCAACGAAGTTTCTTCAATTCGTTTAGCTTCTAAGCCTTCCAACCATCTTGGTACTTGTTATTCATGATCTTAAATATTTATAACCTCCACGGTAACATGATTAACTTACTTTATGTACTTTCAAGATGATCGCATTTCTTAGCTTACATCAATTGACTTGATATGTACTCTTACGTACGAAAATATGGAGTGTAACAACGCTGCTAACAAGGATCAATGCCACTTGCTGAGGTACCACATGCATCCATTAAAGCTGCAGTATCCCCGACAAAAGAGACGTTAGTACACATGGAATAGTACTAGTATTGTCACGACCCAGAATTCCCACCTTCGGGACCATGATGGCGCCTAACATTTAACTTGCTAGGCAAGCTAGTGTTAGAGATTCTTTAAACCAATTTTAGTCAATTTCAATAACAGAATCAATCAAACTAAATAGAAGCTAAAACTGAAATGCGAAATAACATAAAGCCCACAATATCTAATACAATTCGGATCTGGAGTAACAACTCACGAGCTTCTAAGATTTTCTACAAACAAAGTATGAAAGAAATACAGTTATTCTGAATGAAAAGAAACAAAAACGTATGGGAGATAGAAGGGGACTCCAAGGTCTGTGGACGCCAGCAGATCTACCTTGAGTCTCCAATAAGCAAGTCCAAGCTTCTAAGCCTTACGATCAGCTAGGACCGGTACCAAAATCTACAGAAGACGTGCAGAGTGTAGTATGAGTATAACCGACCCCATGTACTCGTAAGTGCCGATCCTAACCTCGACAAAGTAGTGATGAGGCTCTGACAAGACACTCACATAATAAACTTGTGCAAATAACAATAGATGTACAAGAAAACAAAAGATAAAAGCTAATCATGTACTATTGGGAGAGGGACATGCTAAAGGGGATACAAGATACGAGAAATACAGCAGAAATGATAACCAAAAGAGTCAATATGCCTTTAACCAGTGAAAAACATTAAGCACAATAAAGAAAATTGCACAGCATCACCCTTCATGCTTTTACTCTCAGCCTCACTATGGAACAAGGATACTGGACGGCATCACCCTTCGTGCTTTTACTTTCAATCTCACAATGTAAATCAATAAATATGGCACGGCATCACCCTTCGTGCATTAAAGCTCACAATATGGCATGATATCACCCTTCGTGCATTAACACTCACAATATGGTACGACATCACCCTTCGTGCATTAACACTCACAATATGGCACGCCATCACCCTTCGTGCATTAACACTCACAATGTAACACAGCATCACCGTTCGTGCATTACACTCTCCCTTACCACATAACAATGAACAAGTAATAGCAGGGAGATAAAATCAAAAAGAACAAGCCTTACTTCAACAATGGTTCCACAATACTAATCTCAACTTTGGAATCAATACTCAATTATTACAAAAGCCCGTAAACACGGTAAGAACGATCAATTTCGTAAGTCCCACCCGCATACTTTAACCCGACAACAACGCATAATTACTCGTCACCTCACATATACATTGTACCCAACATCTAAACATGTAGCAAATAGACAAACAAGTCCTAATCCCTCAAGTAAATGTTAACCACAACACTTACCTCGCTCCAAAGGTCCACTCAAAGCTCAATCACAGCTTTGCCTTTCAAACAAGCCTCCGAAATAATAGAATCTAGCAAATTACCAACCAAATAATTCAAATTAAGCCTTAGGAACTACCCACGATTGCAAAGGATTCAATTTAGGTCATTATTGAAAAATTCAACAAAAGTCAACTCCCGAGCCCACTGGTCCAATCCAGAAATTCGGACCAAAACCTGATTATCCATTCACTCCTGAGCCCGGCTATGTAATTTTTTTTGGAACCCGACCTCAATTTGAGGTCTAAAACCCCATTTTATAAAAATCCCTAATTCGAACCAAACCCTCAATTTTCACCATGAAAACACAAGATTTTTGGTTGGAATTTTAGGAAATGTAGTGAAAGATCGAAAGAAACTAGTTTAGAATCACTTACCAATGATTTGGGGAAGAAAGGTTCTTTGAAAAATCGCCTCTAGGGTACCTTGTTTTGAAAATTTGAGAGACTGAAAAGATATCCCGTCTAAGTTGTTGATACCCAATTTTTCCCTCATAGTTTTTAAAATGTATATATATACTTTCAAAATAGTATATCTGCATTATCATTTAGTTTATAAACCTATACAAGCGTTTTTCATAATTTTCTATAATTTTTAAAAGCTTTAAATTAATCTCTTTCTGCATTTTATTATGTAAATATCCAATAATTATCCTTCAAATTATTTTTATGATGATTTAATTAATTAAATTATTATTTACACCAACACGGTATGTTTTATAATATATTACTTCATTTTGTCATAATTACATTTGCATTTGTAGGCTAATTGCACATTTTTTGCAATAATAGCCTATATTAGTGTATAATCACATTATTTGTGCCAAAATAACTTTTTATATTTTTATAATGTTAAGTCATTATTTTTAATCATTCTAGTGCACAAATAATATTTTTTGTTATTTATTAATTACTTTTATAAATTATTTTTTATAAAAATTGTGTATTTATAAACTAGCCCCAATTCCTAAACAATTTCGGCCCAAAACCCCCAATACCTCAGCCCAATAACCCCAGTCCAAACCAGATGACCCACTAATCCTAAACCCGGTTGCAACCCTCCTAAGCCAACCCGACCCAACCCTCTTAAAATCCTGTCGTTGATCTTTAAGATCAACGACCCACATTTAATCCCTCCTTTTAATTATCCTCTCGCCCCCAAACACTAATCACTCCCCTCCAATCCGCCGCCCTCATATCCTCTCAATCTCCCCTCCCTCTCTAAAGAACCCTAAAACCGCCGCCCCCTAATTCTTCTCCTAATCCCACCAAATATGGGATTCGATGGCTATTTCTTACCATATTCGACCTTTTTTTGGTATTGGCTATTCTCTTATAGTTCTTTCCTAAACATGACAAGCAGATCTCTCCGAAATCAAACCAAAAACGGTTCAAATCCCTGAGTTTTGACTGTTATTCTGTCTATATGCGCCTATGCTACTGTGAATACGATTTTTGTTTATATTATGTTGATACTTACTTTCTCTAAAAAACTAGGGTTTACAGACCTCTTAAATTGATTTTCAGACCTATTTGTACATCTTTACCTTGTTTGTCGCTTAAATCACTCTGTCACTATTTGATTTTTACTACTATATAAACTCCTCCCCCTTTCCCTTATAGGGCAAGACTTCAATCGCTAATTTTCACTGAAAAATATTAGGGCTTTACTTTGTATTCATTTATTCTCATGTTCTGTTTTTGGCTCTTGGCCGGCTGAAAGCCAAGGCCAACGGACTTCCTACTTTCCGACCTTTCTTGGGTGTGAGTACTGCCTGGGTTCTTTGAAACTCTTGGGAACTAGACGCAACTGGGATTCTGGGTCATATTGCTGTTCTTTTCTTGTTTGTTGAGCAATAACTGGTTAGTTTCTCAACCTTCGCAATGTTTATTCCATTATGTTCTAATTAGCATATCTATTTTTTTTTAAAATTACATGACTTGATATAATCCCTTGACTCTCTTCATGTGTGATTCTGCCTATAGCATGAACTTCTCTAGCATTTTCTCACGCCTAAACTTTTAGTCCTAATAAATGTCTTTTTATCTAACTTAGGCTATTTGGACAGTTTAAAACATGTGGAGCTTAATGTGTTGACAATTTGAGTGTTTGCATTAGTTGTATGGCCTAATCTTGTTTCCTGCCTGATTTTGAATGTCTATAGTCATTAATTTATGTTATTAGTATGCCCTGATCCGTTAAGACGACTCTAGTTGTAATCTGCTCCTATGACCATGATTGTCACTCGGTATGTTCTTACCATGCCAATTCTGTACCCCTAACAGCTAATTATCTTAGATTAATCTTTCCTGACTTGTTTTCCCTATAATATGTGATTCTGTCTACCTTGTTGGTATAAGTTGTACTGTTTAATCCCTGTGTTTAGCATAATTTGATCCTTTAGGTTTTGAACTTGTTGCATTAGTGATAAGTGTTTGTCTTATTTGGCCTAAGGCTCATTTGCCTATGTACTCTGTCATCCCAAAAGTCTAAGACTCCTTGATTCTTATTAATATGTAACCCTGCCCCAATATATTAAGTAAAACTTGCAGCATTAACTTGTTTTCTTGAATTCATGCACCCTCTCTTTTGACATGTTCACTATGTGATCACTTTGTAATGTTTGCAAATGCACTTTTCAAAACCTTATTACTTTACTACTATTTTTATTGGTTGCTTCCCTATTCTAAGTCACTAATTCTTGTCCGGTTGAAAGCCAAGCCCCCCCCCCCTCCAAACTTCCTATTAACCTCCCTAGTGTGAGCACTGCTCGAGGTCCACTTTGAGGCCAAATTATGGCTATTGGGTTGGTCCAAATTAAACTATGGTTGTTGGGTTGGTCCAAATTAAACTATGGCTATTGGGTTGGTCCAAATTCTCCTGTGATTTCTGGACTATGCTACAATCTGTATGGAGACAAAACAGAAGGACTAGCTGGGCTGGGTACACTTTGGGCCTATCTTAGGCCCACTATAGTTATTTCTATCACTTTGTAATTTATTTCATCGCTGGGCCTGTAATAATTCTATAATAACGATTGAGGTATTAGTGAAATTGGGAAAATGGGTATATTCTAATGATTGCATGAAAGGGTAGAAATCTTGCCAATAGGATCTGAGTGTCTAATTTGTTCAACATGCTCTATGTGTTTGTTAGATACCCTGCCTATAGGACATAAGTCATCTCGCCTGTTCACATGTTCCACTCTCACGTTATTATCTGCCTACTGTACTGCAACACAGTGATTATTCGTCAAGTTGCTTCATGTTGGATATCACGCCTATAGAAATATAATCAAATTAGCTACTATCACTATTATCCCTACTAAATTGCTCGCCTAGAAAGCATGTCCATAGGAGTAAAAGGATAAAAACCAGTTTCGATTGCCATTTCTTAGAAATCCTACCTATAGGACTCTGGGGCTCGCCTAGAAAGTATGCTGATAAAATCAACGCTGGCAATTTTGAACTATCAAACTGTGTCACTGCCTTATTTCGCAAGCAAATTAGAAAGCATGCCTATAGGGTTTGTAATGCTCACAATCCGCAAATTCGTTGTTTTAAGAAAGTAACACTATCTGTATGTTTATAATTCAGAATTACCTAGAAGCCATGACTATAGGATATAAAGATCCTATTTCGTATTAATTCTGAAATTGTCTACTGCCATATTATGAACCTGTTAGCGTGCATTTGTTGCTTACATGTGGAGGCTAACTTGAGCCATTTACTGCCCTTATGTGTAGTCCTACATGTTTTTGAATTGTCACCTAGTTTTGACATTTTCTGAGCAGCCTAAGTCAAGTCTAGAACCACCCAAAATAGAGGTCCAAATGCCTCCTAGACCATAGGTATGGGACAGGTAGTACACGCATAAGGCACGATTTAGAATCAACTAGAGCGCTTTAGGTAATCACTTAAAGATAGTAATCGGTAGCAGGAGATGATAGTCTATGCCCGCTAAATAATACCAGTAACACCCCATCTTGAGGGAGTTACGAAGTATTATTTATGTTGCACGGGGTAATCCTTTAGGCCAAAAAACTTAGGACCCCCAATCCCCCATCATGTCTTTAAATCAATTATTTGTATTTATTCAAGGACTTTTGATAATAACTGCCTAAACCTCTTGTTTTCTCTTTGTTTATCTAACTAATTCATATAATTCGTGTTCGATCGGGGCCCGCAGTTGTGGACCTCGAAGAGTGCCTAACACCTTCTCTTCGAGGTAATTTGATCCCTTACCTGATCTTTGGTGGCGTAGACTAGTTAAACCAGAGTTATCTGCAAATAGGTGCCCTAACACACCTTAAACCCATTAGGTGGTGAATCTCCTCTTTTAATACTTCCTTAAAAGAGTTGTCACATGTCGAAACCCGATTTCGTGAGAAAAAAGAGGCGCAACAGCATGGCGACTCTGCTGGGGAGATTTTTAGGCTCTTACCATAGCGAACTTGGTCTATATGAACTAGTCTTCTTTGATAAACGTGTTTCCTTGTCTCTCATTATTTTGTTACATGAATATCCCGCTCCCATTCCGTTTTCATTGCTACATGTGCACCCTTTCCCCTATTTTCCCTTTATTTGAATTCGCATTAATAAGCAAATCTCTGTTCAACTTGGTTATAACATGCATTTTCCTTTATTTCTAGTCATGTTTGCTTGCTCCAAGTCTTTTTAAATTACTACATCATGTCTTTCCCTACCCTTACTCCCCCGTTTACTTTATTACAACTTCTACATTGCGCGAACTAACTTCTTATTTGTTGTCTTTTCTTTTTATGTCTTTACGTTTCATTTTAATACTGCATTTACTATTTTCATCATGCAAAATATTTGACAACGTGTTATTTTACCTCTGCATAAAGAATTCTCCACATCATATTCTACTCGTGCCTAATTAATACCATAGCGGCGCTTGATAAGTGTTAGCGCTCTTCTGAAATTACCCTTTTTAATTTGGAAAGGCTTATTTGGGTTAAACTAATCGATCAGCAGTGTAGTCGACGGTTCCGTGCCTTTCCCTCTCAAGTTGTCCACTTGAGGGTACCGGTCTAGACTCTTCTAGAAACCCCTACTCTAATATTAATTGTGCATGCATCATGTCCAAACCTAGTATGGGTTAGAACGCTATCCGTGTGATAACCCGCTAAGGCAAGCCTTGTCCAAAGTCCGTCGGGATTTCCATAATCCCAATGGACACAATCACAATCTGTGCATTATTTGGAGAAAACATGCCAATATGTTGATCATTAATGTGTAAATAGCCAAATCTGGAGGGGGAAAGGGCTAACTTTATTTGTTTTGCATAAATGAGGCACGGATTCCCCAGGTTCGGCATGGTCCAAAATATCCCACCTTTGCTGCTGGATTGGTGGAAAAATCTCTCACCTAGTCATAAAAACCATATGAAAAGGGTCCTCGGGAATTTACCCTCCTTGTTAGACATTCAGCCAAACAATGCATTAATTGAGGCCGCCACCATGTTTTGGGATAAGAAGAGAGTCATCTTCCATTTTGATGACATAGAAATGACTCCCTTTTTAGAAGAAATAGGAGGCTTCACTGGACTCCCATGGGATAGCCCTGGTTTGTTGGTACCGGAAAATCGCACTTCTCGAGGTTTCCTGAAAATGATGGGTTTCAAGAAAAATGATGGGTTAGTTTGCCTGAATAAATCTTACATACCCTCCAAGTTCATTTATGAGCGTTATGGGCATATCAAGTCATATTGCCTTTATCGTGATGAGCTTGCCATCACTTCTCTGGGTTGGACACACCGCCAGGTTTTCGTATTCATTGTCTGTTTTCTGGGGATGCTGGTATTTCCAATACATGGAGAAAGGATCCACACTCGCCTAACTATGGGCGCTAGGACTTTAATAGAGGGGATTGAGGGGTAAACTTATACTATTGTCCCTATGATTTTGGTTGAGATGTACCGGGCTTTAGGCCGTTACAAAAAGAGGTATAGGCATTTCGAGTGTCGCAATCTGTGCTGCAAGTATGGTTGTGGAACACCTTCAGAGAGGAGAATATCGTCAAGAACTTATACGACGATCGTGGAATGACCACATAGCCTATCACCATCCGAAGAGAATGACTATTATCCCAAACAGGTTTGCACAACCGGGAAACGCTGTGAGCTGGGTACATTTCTTTAGCAATTTGACTGATGACAAGGTACATTAGGTGTTCGAGTAGTTCCCTAGCAGTGAGTTCATTATCAGGTTGAGAGAGGCTCCTCATCTAGTGCTAATTGGATTGAGAGGAATCTATCCTTATGCTCCTATAAGGGTTATGAGGCAAGTTGGGAGAAAGTAGGTTATACCACGAGTTTCCAAAATGGTTCAGTACAAAGCAGACTTCCAGGGGAACGCCATTCCATTCAAGTGTGAGGCACAACACATGTGGCATCAAAGGTCATTGTGGAGAAAGATACCATCGAGCCAGATCGGTACCATGCCAGCCATGTGTACTTCTATCCATCATGGTTGGAAGATGATATAGCAGGTGATATGAAGCCAGGAATTAATTTGAGGAATAGGGTCATAGACGACGCTTATGAAGCACAAGTCAAATACAGGAGGTTGCACAAAAGGGTTTTTGAATCTGAAGCCAGTCATTTGGAACAACATAAAGTGGACATGGGAGCAATCAATGAATGGAGGGGAATCACTACTAAGTCAACAGAGAGGTTGGAGTATTTGGAGCAGGGATTGATGGAACTCGAGGGAAAGATGAGGAAGAGGATCTCGAGCAGGTCCGGAATTTGGAAAACCTTTCCCTCACCCTAAACGTCCCCGACCTTAACCAACAAAACACAAATGCCCAAAACCCGGTACCTCCCCAAAATACACAAAATCCGTAAAATCCTCCCGCACCACATCAATACGCCACACCTCCTCAAAACCCCAACCCTCCACTAGTACCAACCCCTCCATAAAATCATCATCATCCGACCCAGTATCCATAAACCACCACCTACCACACTCCTCAAAATGCACCACAGCCTACTCCTGACCCGCAAGACTCAACCAATGACCACCATTAGGCCTAGATTCCCGGAGTTCACCAAAGCAATCCCAAATATGTGGAAACCTTACCCCACACCCCACAACAAACCCTATACATACCCTAATCTGCCGAGAAGGACCTGCTCATCAAAAACATGGCGGAGAAACTCAAGAAACTTACTGGCAGAGTTCAAAAAGTTGAAGTGGGCAAAGGCATTGAGTGTTTGAATTATGAAGATTTGTATATTCAATCAGATGTAGAACTGCTAGAGGGTTACAAACATCCTAAGTTTGAAATGTTCAACGGGATTGGTGATTCGAAGGTGTATTTGAGAAGGTATTGTGACAAGCTTGTAGGGGTTGGCAAGGATAAAAGAATCTGCATGAAGCTGTTCATTAGAAGCCTCACTGGACACTCCCTATCTTGCTACATCAGTCAGAACCCAAAGAAATGGGTTAATTGGGTGAGCATGGCATCGAATTTCATGGATCAGTTTAGGTTTAACATAGAAAATGCACCAAACATTTTCTACATTTCGAATCTTAAGAAGAAGCCAACGAAAACTTTCCGTGAGCACTCGATGGAGGTCAGAAGTTGCAAAAGTAAGGCCAACACTAGAAGAAGAACAAATGAATAAGTTCTTTGTCAAAGCTCAAGGTCCGCAATACTACGATAGACTGCTGGTTATTGAAAACCATAAATTTTCCGACATCATCAAATTGGGAGAAAGAATAGAAGAAGGGAACAAAAGCGGAATAGTGACAAATTTTGAACCACTCCAAGCCACAAATAAAGCTTTGCAGTCAGGAGGTATCTTCAAGAAGAAAGAAGTAGGTGCGGTGATGGTAGCCCAAGGTCAAAAGTCTCCTCTTATATACCAAACACTCCCACCCACATATCAGCCTTCACCTCCCAGATACCAACAACCTGCCGCCACTTACTATACCTATAACACCCAACCAACATACTACCACTCACCACCAGCCCGCCAAAACTACCAAAAACCTAGACCAAATTTATACCGCAAATCACCCAGACAGTACACCCCAATTGCTGAACCCATAGACCAACTGTACGAGAGACTGAAGGCTGCCGGTTCTATCACTCCCATTCCCGCTGTTGCTATGAAAAATGCTTCCAAGTGGGTTAATCCAAATAAGACATGTGCCTATCACTCAGGCATGAAGGATCATACTATTGATGAGTATCGTACTTTAAAGGATAAGATTCAGACATTAATTGACACCAAAGTCATACAGGCAAAGTAGGCCGCACCCAATTTCCATAACAATCCTCTCCCAGATCATATGGGCAGGAGGGGGGGAGGAAGTGATAGAGACCGATGAAGAATGGGACTCAGAGGGGTCAATTGGACTCAGACTCATTCGAGAAGGGGATAATCCCGAAACATCTCCAGTCACTCTCACACCTATCATGGTATAAAGTCAGGCACCAATTGAAGTTGAGGTAGCTGCACCAACTTCGTTTGAGGTTGAAGTAACAACACCCTTCACCGTGATGGTAGCACCTACAACGTATTATAATTCTAATGCTATACCATGGGATTATGTTTTGGAAGCAAGAAGGAAAGGAAAGGCAAAAATGGAAGAGACAGGTGCAGCGCAAGGCATGACCAGAACTAGTAGAATTTATACACCCGAGCATTTAGGAGGAACAAGCGGCCTCTAAATCGCCTATCATTGAGACTGGCCCAGATGATTTTTGGAGAAAGGTGCATGCAAGAGAGTATTCTATGGTTGATCATCTGAATAAGACCCCTGCTGAAATATCCATTTTATCACTTCTACAAAACTCTGACGCACATAGGAATTCCCTGATAAAGGTGTTGAATGAAGCCTATGTACCCAACAGCATCACCAGCGGGGAGATGGCCAACATGGTAGGGAAAGTGTTGAAAAGCCACAGGATCAGTTTTCATGAAGACGAGCTGCCACCAGAAGGACTAAGTCAAACAGGGCACTACATACCATAGTGCAATTTGAGGACAAGTTCGTTGCCAGAGTCCTGATAAATGGGGGTTCGAGTCTTAACATATGTCTACTAACTACTTTGAAAAGATTAGGTAAAGGCCTGTACGAGATACGAACAGGAAGTATGAATGTGAAAGCATTTGATAGGAAGTATGAATGTGAAAGCATTTGATGGGTCTTAAATGGCCACAATTAGGGAAACTAACCTCAGCCTACAGATGGGCCCAACTTGTTTTGATGTTGAGTTTCAAGTGTTGGACATATCTGCTACCTACAACCTATTATTGGGACGACCTTGGATACATGCCGCTGGGGCCGTTGCTTCTACTCTATATCAGGTCGTGAAGTTTGAGTGGAACCATCAGCAAGTGATCATCCATGGGGACGGAAGTAATCCCATTAACACCAGTCAAACTGTTCCGGTCATCGAGAATAGAAGGAAGTTGGGTGGAGAAACATACCATCGCATCGAGCGCGTCAACACAATTGAAAAGGACAAATGGTGGAGCAGTAAGATAGAAGGCATATTGGCATGGACAGGGTATGAGCCTGACAAGGGTCTCGGTAAGAATCTCCAGGTAATCACCAAATCGATACAGCTAAAGCGTCACGGCACAACTTTTGGGCTTGGGTACGAATACACCTGGCACGAGTATCAGAATTAGTGGCCACCATGGCGTGGTCCTTATTACCCTCTAAATAAACCGATACCACATTTGAGCCAGTCATTTCATCAAGCCGACATCATGTGGGAGTCCGAAGAAAATGAAGTTCTAGCTAGCATAAGGAATCTATTTCTGGATGATGAAGACATGGATTGCGGTGCGATAGTTGAGGAGGAGGAGGAGGAGGAGGAAGGCCTTATTATTTAGGCCATGGAGAAGAAAGCTATTCTCAAGAACTGGACTGCTGCACCATCAAGGGCCCGTCGAGTTCCTGGGTAGCCTTATAATTAGCATCATTTATTTTTGAAGCAATTTTATGAGCATTTAAGACATTTTCAGAATTTTGTTTTAAGCATGTTTTGTTTTGAAATAATTGCTCGAGTCATCGAGCCGTACTTGTTTGACGTTTTGAAGATTTATCTAATGCAATGTTATTTTTAGTATTTATTATTATTCTTTACATTTTTCTCTAGAACAATATTATTACCTATCCCGATGAACTTACGATTGTGACATATAATGAGACAACGCAACATAAGGATAATGATTCAGAGGATCTGGAAGAGGATATAATACCAGAGGAAATTGTCAGAGAAGTGGAAAATTTTGAAAACACGCCTAAGTACAATTTGGATGAGACTAAAATAGTCAATTTGGGAGACTCTGAAACAGTCAAGGAAACTCGTGTAAGCATTCACCTATCACCGTCAGAAAAGACAGAGTAAGTCCGGTTCTTGAAAGAGTATGAGGATATTTTTGCATGGTCCTATGATTATATAACCGGTTTGAGCATTTCCATAGTGGCTCATAAACTACCTACCAACCCTATGTGTCTACCTGTAAAGCAGAAGCTCAGAAAATTCAAGCCAGATATGAGTCTGAAAATAAAGGAGGAAGTCACCAAGCAGATCAAAACCAAGGTTCTCAGAGTGGTTGAATATTCGACCTGGTTGGCTAACATCGTGCCGGATCTAAAGAAAGATGGGAAAGTCAGAGTATGTGTCGACTATCGGGATTTAAATAGAGCAAGTCCCAAAGATGATTTCCCTTTGCCCAATATACACATAGTAATCGACAACTGTGCTAAGCATGAACTCTAATCCTTTGTGGATTGCTTCGTGGGATATCATCAGATCAGGATGGATGAAGAGGATGCCGAGAAGACAACCTTTATTACACCATGGGGAGTGTATTTCTACAAAATGATGTCATTTGGCCTAAAGAATGCTGGAGCCACTTATATGAGGGCCATGACAACCATTTTTCACGACATGATACACAAGGAGATAGAGGTGTACGTGGATGATGTCATCATTAAATCCAAGAGAAGAACATATCATATAGCAGATTTAAGGAAATTCTTTGATCGACTCCGAAGATACAACCTGAAACTGAACCTAGCAAAGTGTGCTTTCGGGGTCCCCGCTGGAAAGCTGTTAGGGTTCATCGTCATCCGTCGAGGAATTGAGCTAGACCCGTCAAAGGTCAAGGCTATACAAGATTTTCCACCTCCAAAGTACAAGAAAGATGTGATAAGTTTCTTGGGGTGTCTCAATTACATCAGCCGTTTCATAGCACAATCAACTGTGATTTGTGAACCGATTTTCAAAATGTTAAAGAAAGACGCCGCGATAAGTTAGACTGAAGAATGCCAGAAAGCCTTTGACAAGATCAAGGAATATTTATTCAAACCACCTGTTCTGGTCCCACCAGAACCTGGGAGACCTCTGCTACTCTATTTATCTGTACTAGATGGGGCTTTTGGTTGTGTCTTGTGACAACACGACGAGACGGGAAGAGAGGAACATGCCATATACTATCTAAGTAAGAAGTTCACACCCTATGAAGCACGGTATTCTTTGCTGGAGCGCACCTGCTGCGCTTTGACATGGATAGCTTAGAACTTGAGGCACTACTTCTGTGCCTACACCACGTATCTCATATCAAGAATGGATTCGTTAAAATATATCTTCCAGAAACCCATGCCTACGAGAAAGTTGACAAAATGGCAGATACTACTAAGTGAGTTGGATATTATTTATGTAACTCAAAACACAGTCAAGGGGCAAGCTTTGGCAGATCATCTAGCAGAAAATTCTGTGGGTGGAGAATACGAACCACTGAAAACATATTTTCCCGATGAAGAGGTATCATTCATATGAGAAGATATTACCGAAACCTATGATGGTTGGAGAATGTTCTTCGATGGAGCTGCAAACTTCAAATGAGTAGGAATTGGAGCAATTGTAGTGTTAGAAACAGGTCAACACTATCCAGTATCCGCAAAGCTTAGGTTTCCATGTACCAACAATATGGCAGAATATGAGGCCTACATCTTGGGGCTAAAGTTGGCCATTGACATGAACGTTCAGGAATTGCTGGTAATTGGAGATTCAGACCTTTTGGTACATCAGGTTCTAGGAGAATAGGCTACAAAGAATACCAAAAAATTGCCATATTTGTACTACGTACAAGAGTTGATGAAGAGGTTCATAAAAATAGAGTTCAAACATGTTCCGAGAATCCAGAATGAGTTCGCAAATGCGTTAGCCACTCTATCTTCCATGATACAACACCCAGACAAGAATTTCATCGCTCCTATTAACAGTAGGAATCCATAATCAGCAAGCTTATTGTGCTCATGTTGAAGAAGAAACTGATGGGAATCCATGGTTTCATGACATCAAAGAATACTTGGCAAAAGGAGAGTACCCAGAGCACGCAAATCATACTCAGAAATGCACACTCTAATAATTGTCCAACCATTTCTTCCAAAGTGGAGGAATTCTAAACAGAAGGACTCCAGACCTAGGATTATTACGGTGTGTTGAAACCAAGGAAGCTTCCAAACTGCTCGAAGAGATACATGCTGGAGCGTGCGGACCACACATGAATGGTTTCGTTTTAGCCAAGAAGATATTAAGAGCAGGATATTATTGGATGAATATGGAAACGGACTGCATCAGGTATGTTCAAAGGTGTCATCAGTGCCAAATACATGCAGATATGATACGAGTGCCACCCAATGAGCTCAATGCAATAAGTGCACCTTGGCCTTTCTCCGCTTGGGGGATGGATGTCATCGGTCCAATCGAACCCGCCGCATCAAATGGGCACATGTTCATTCTAGTGGCCATAGATTATTTGACAAAATGGATTGAAGCCGCATCTTACGAGGCTGTAACTAAAAAAGTCATCACAAATTTCGTTAGGGATCGTATTGTCTGTCGATTCGGGGCACCAGAATCAATCATCACCGACAACGCCGCCAACCTTAATAGTGATTTAATGAAATCCATGTGTGAAACCTCCACAGCATACAGGCCACAAATGAATGGAGCTGTGGAAGCCTCCAATAAGAACATCAAGAAGATATTAAGAAAGATGGTAGATAATCACAAACAATGGCACGAGAAGTTACCATTTGCCCTACTTGGATATCGTACCACAATTCACACATCAATTGGGCAACTCCTTATTTGCTGGTCTATAGCACTGAAGTTGTCACTCCCGCCGAAGTAGAAATTCCTTCTTTGAGAATCATACAAGAGCTTGAACTCAGTGATGCAGAATGGATACAAAGTCGTTATGAGCAACTGGCTCTCATTGACGGAAAAAGAATGAACGTAGTATGTCACGGTCAACTTTACCAGAACAAAATGCCTAGAGATTTCAACAAAAGGGTCAGGCCTAGACAATTCACACCGGGGCAGTTGGTGCTAAAGCGGATCTTCCCGTATCAAGATGAAGCCAAAGTGAAATTTTCACCCAATTGGCAAGGCCCCTACATGATTCACGGAGTGCTAACAGGAGGAGTGCTCACACTCACATAGATGGACGGAGAAGTTTGGCCAATACCTATCAACTCAGACGCAGTCAAGAGATACTATGTTTAGATTGTTTACATTTCTTCATTTTATGTAACTGAACTACACTTGACCTGATTAGGTTTAAGAGGGGATACATAGGCAGCCCTGTGGTTTCGGTCACAACTCAATAAAGTCTTCATTTTTACCATGGTCAGAAACTGGGGAAACGTTTTGAGGAGGATCCTAAAAATTCCGGAGCAAATCCAGCCAACATCGTCATACATGGAACAACCAAAGTATTGCACTTAAACTGGGGCAGAATTGTGAGGGGAACCCTCAAATTTCTAAAGCAAGGAGGCCGTAATGTCTCTAAAATATATCACAGTCATTGGTTCATCTAACTCAGTCGATATTGCATACTACTATATTTTAAATAACTACATTCATCAAATGCACGCATTTCTTTCGAAAAACTTTATTTCTATAAACAGCCAGATGTTACCTAGGATGAATCAAGCAGGATCTCAAGACAGGAGCACGTGCAAAGCAAAAGATAAAAGCACGTACCAACCTTCCCCTACAAAACTCACAATGTTTCTTTGGATGTAGGCACAGTAAGACAACAATATCTGCAGACACGTCAGGTCACCACCTTTAAGATATCGGATTATCTATCCCAAGCATCTCCAGCTAAGAAACACTCTACTCTTACATCGAGACTAAGCATTGTCTCCTATTTTTGCATGAGGCTAAGCATCGCCTCCTTAATTGCATAAGGCTAAGCACTGCCTTTCCTTGCATGAGACTAAGCATTGTCATGAGACTAAGCATTGTCTCCTCTTCCTGCATGAGGCTAAACACTGCCTCCCTAATTGCATAAGGCTGAGCATTGCCTTTCCTTGCATGAGACTAAGCATTGTCTCCTTTCTTTGCACGAGACTAAGAATTGTCTCCTATTTGGCATGAAGCTAAGCGCCGCTTCCCTTACTCGCATGAGACTAAGCGTTGTCTCCTATTTTGCATGAGGCTAAGCCCTACCTCCCTAATTGCATAAGGCTAAGCAATACCTTTCCTTGCATGAGACTAAGCATTGTCTCCTTTCTTTGCATGAGACTAAGCATTGCCTCTTATTTGTACGAGGCTAAGCAGAACTAATAGGACCAGACCCTGTGCATCAGGCTATGGAAAATGTTAAGATTATAAAAGAGCGGTTGAGAACTGCTCAGTGTCATCAAAAATACTATTTGGATGTTCGTCGTAGAGACTTAGAGTTCAAGGAAGATGATTGGGTGTTCTTGAAAGTATCTCCCATGAAGGGGATCATGCGGTTTGGAAAGAAAGGGAAATTAAGTCCGAGGTATGTCTGGCCGTATAGAATCATTCAAAGGATAGGTCAGGTGGCGTACAAGCTTGAGCTACCACCTGAGATGTCATTAGTGCACCCGGTATTCCATGTGTCCATATTGAAGAAGGTAGTTGGAGATCCGTCCGCTATCGTGCCGGTTGAGACTATCGAGACTAGTGAAGAACTGTCATATGAAGAGATTCTGGTTGCTATCCTTGATAGATATGTCCGGAAGTTGAGGAACAAAGAAATTGCATCCGTAAAAGTATTATGGCGAAACCAGCAAGTCGAAGAAGCTACTTGGGAAGCCAAGAATGAAATGAAAAAGAAGTACCCTCATTTGTTTGAATACCCATGTAATAGCTCTATAAAGTTGTCCCCCCTAAAGTTTTGTATTACTTGTTCGGCTTATATAAAGACACTTTGTTCTAGTTATATGTCCCCCATGAGGCTTCGGTTGGTGTTATTTTGCATTCTGTTGTATCATTTAATTCTATATATGTTGCTAAGGTGTGTTTCGAGGGCTCTCTGACAGGTGGATAAGCCTAAATACAAAGGAAACTCTCGCGAAATTTTCAGAAAATTTGGAAGTTAGGAAAATTTGGGCTGATGGTATGTGGCATAACTGAAACCGTGTTAAGTGAACCTTGATCCTCATTCGAGGACAAATGATCCTATGTGGGGGAGGATGTAAGGACCCGTAAAAATTTTAACCAAAAACTCGGGGTTTTGTGGTGCCAA
>AWOL01S0023153.1:4802-16495 GCA_000715115.1 Nicotiana otophora | reverse complement strand
TATGTGGTCCGCAAGATGAAGAATTAGAGAGTTGATTTCAAGCCAAACTTAAGCAAGTGCGGACCGCATCACTTTTATGTGGCCGCATAATCTGGAGCGCGGCCGCACTTAGAATTATGCGGTACACGAAAGTTCAGCTCACCCCAGATCCAAAAGAGAAGAACGCGAACCACATCAGAATTATGCGCGCGCGAAAGCAAGAGTGCGACCACACTCAGAATTACACGACCTCACAACCTCCGCAGGGGCATTTTTGTCAGATATTTTCAGCTTAGTATAAATAGAACTTTTTGTCATTTTTAGGTTATGTTATGTTTTGTATGAGCACCTGAGACGGCTGACTATTCTGTTTTCGGAAATTTTGTATTAGATTCACTTCTTAACATTAGATTTTCTTTCCATAAATTAATATTATGGATTTTATCTTCATTTCATCTTTAATTTCTGTTATTTCCATGAGTAGCTAAATCCATAGGTAGGGTTGTAACCCAACCTAAGTGTGGGTATTTAATGGGTATTTGATTTTAGGGCTTGAATGTGAATGGATTAGTGATATTTAGACTAGTTCTTGCTAGAACTCAAGAATTAATGGTTGCAAACATTGGTTCATGCCTTTATGACTTAGTCTCTACTTGAGAAAGAGGGACCAAGTCTAGGAAAACTAGGCTAACAAGGAATTGGGGTGAACCCAAGAAATTGATAGTCCAAATTAAAGGGTTAAACCTAGAGATAGTAATACCCAACTTGAGCTAATATCACTTGATTTGCATGAATACCCATTTGGACTTGAGAAAGCCAAATTGGGCAAAATCATTCAAACTACCGAGAGGTGTAGAGTGAGTACCCGGGTGTGATAGCTATATTACAATCCCAACTAATCAAGCTTGCCCTAGATTTTGCTACCCGTTAGATATTAACCTAGGTAGAAGTCACAACCCTAGTCTCTTTAAACATTTGAAAAGCAACAAGAAAAATATTGTCCTTAGTTTCAATTATTGCAATCTTTAGAGTAAAGTTAAAAATAGAAATCAAACCCAAACTTGTGGAAGTGTAATTATATTCAAAACCCGCATCTAGCTTAGATATAAACCTAATTCCAAATATTAACTCCCTCTGAATTCGATCCCAACCTAGTTGGGTTAAAATTGCATCGACTACCCTTGCTACTCAATAGTAGTGTAGGCTTGGACCCCAAGGAAATTGGAGTGGTGGAAACAACAGTAATCAAGGCAATTGGGGTAATTAAGGAAATAATCAAGTTAATTGGGGTGGCAACAATCAAAGCAATTGGGGGAACAATAATAATCAAGGGGGTTGGAACAATAACAATCAAGGAAATCGGGGGTCGGGCTTTCAGAGGCCCCCGATGTATCAACAACCAAACAACCCGCCTCCATATTCGTCGCAAGGTCCTAGTTCTTCCAATAGTGAAATGGGACGGATTGAAAACATGTTTAAGCAAATGATGGAGAAAAACGCTGACTCCGATGCCCAATTAGCCTCCCATAACACTTCTATCCGTAACTTGGAGGTTCACCTTAGCCAAATTTCTCAAGCTTTAAATACTCGCTCAAAGGGGGAACTACCTAGTGATACGGTAGTGAACCCGAAAGGTAAGAATACGGGGCATGCAATAGCCGTGACAACAAGAAGTGGGAGAGGTGGAGTTTCTAATACCTCAAACCAAAGAAGACATGTGGGTAATGATGTGTTGGTGCAAGATGATGATGAGCCAAGCAATGATGTTCAAGCTAATGAAGAAGCGAGAATTGATATTGATAAAAATGTGGAGGAGACGCAAGAAGAAGTGAACCCGTCTAGGGAGCACGTGACTGACATGCTAGAACCGGTAATTCCAAAGGATAAGGTACCAATGCCAAGGCCTCCTCCTCCATACCCTCAAAGACTGGCAAAGAAAAACAATGAGAATCAATTCAAGAAATTCATTGATATGATGAAAAGTTTGTCCATAGATGTGCCATTGGTTGAAGCCTTAGAACAAATGCCGGGATATGCCAAGTTCATGAAGGATTTGGTAACAGAGAAGAGATCAATGAACTGTAAAACTATCAAAATGACACATCAAGTGAGTATTATGGTGCACTTCATGGCTCCAAAGTTGGAAGACCCCGGTGCTTTCAAAATCCCGTGCACTATTGTGAGTGCCGATTTTGCCAAAGCTTTATGTGATTTAGGGGCAAGCATTAACTTGGTGCCCTATTCTGTGTTCAAAACGTTGGGGATTGGGCAACCAAGACCCACATCCATGAGGTTGCAAATGGCGGATCGAATAACGAAAAGGCCATTGGGGATAATTGATGATGTGTTAGTTAGGGTCGACAAGCTCATCCTTCCTGCAAATTTTGTGGTACTTGACTGCTAGGTTGACTACGAGGTGCCAATCATTATGGGGAGACCTTTCCTTGCTACAGGGAAGGCCTTAGTTGATGTGGAAGCTAGAGAGCTCACCTTCCGGGTGGGCGATGAAAAAGTGGTATTCCGTATTTGTAAATCAATGAGGCAGCCAAATAACAACGAAGTATGTTCGTTCGTGGATCTTGTGACCGAAGTAATTATTGATGACACAAGTGCTGTGATAAATGTGGAAGATACCTTAGAAATTGTGTTGTTGAATCATGATGAGGATGATAAGGAAGGCTTTGTATAATGTGTCAATGCTTTGCAAAGAATAGTATTATATACTTATAAGCCCCGAAAACTTTCCTTGGATCTCGAAAATCGGAAGACTCCACCAACAAAGCCCTCAATCGAGGAGCCTCCCACCTTGGAGTTAAAGCCTTTGTCTTCACACCTCAGGTATGAGTTTCTAGGCCCTTGTTCCACTTTACCTGTTATTCTTTCCTCGTGCTTAACTAACGTGCCAGTAGATGCCACCCTTGCGGTGCTTCAAAGGAGGAATAAAGCAATAGGTTGGACATTGGCGGATATTTGGGGTATAAGCCCCGCCTTTCGCATGCACAAAATTATTTTGGAGGAGGATTTCAAACCCTCTGTGGAACATCAAAGACGATTGAATGAGGCCATGCAAGAGGTAGTAAAGAAAGAGATCATCAAGTTGTTGGATGCCGGGGTGGTTTACCACATTTTCGATAGTTCGTGGACCTCGCCGGTGCAATGTGTCCCAAAGAAAGGGAATGAATGTGATAACAAATGACAAAAATTAATTGATCCCTACAAGAACTATCACCGGGTGGAGAGTGTGCATGGATTATAGAAAGCTCAACAAAGTTACGGGGAAAGACCATTTTCCGCTTCCATTTCTTGATCAAATGTTGGATAGGTTAGCTGGGCGTGCTTATTATTGCTTCTTGGATGGATATTCCGGATATAACTTGATTCTTATTGCACATGAAGACCAAGAGAAGACCACCTTTACTTGTCCATATGGCACTTTCGCATTCTCGCGGATGCCGTTCGAGTTATGCAATGCACCGATAACCTTTTAGCGGTGTATGATGTCCATCTTCACCGATATGGTGGAGGACTTTCTCGAGGTTTTCATAGATGATTTCTCTGTCGTGGGGGATTCTTTTGAAGAGTGCTTGGATAACTTGGATAAGGTATTGGCACGTTGTGAAGGAACTAGCTTGGTGCTGAATTGGGAGAAGTGTCACTTTATGGTCAAGGAGGGCATTTTCCTCGGTCACATGATTTCCAAGAATGGTATTGAGGTTGATAAAGCAAAAATTGAAGTGATATCCAAACTCCCTCCCCATACTTCCGTAAAGGGAGTGAGAAGCTTTCTAGGTCATGTGAGGTTTAACCGCTGATTCATCAAGGACTTTTCTAAGGTGGTAAACCCCTTGTGCAAACCTTTGGAGAAAGATGCCAAGTTCCTTTTCAATGAAGATTGTATGAAGGCATTTGAACTACTCAAGTATAAGTTGACTACCACTCCTATTATCACCGCACCAAATTGGAGCTTACCATTTGAGCTCATCTGTGATGCAAGCGATGTGGCGGTTGGTGCGGTATTGGGGCAACGAATTAATAAGATCTTTCATCCGGTCTACTATGCTAGCAAGACCATGAACGAGGCCCAAGTCAACTATACGGTGACCGAGAAAGAACTCCTAGCCATTTTCTTTTCTATGGAGAAGTTTCGCTCGTACCTAATGGGTACAAAGGTGATTGTTCACACCGACCATGCGACACTTCGTTATTTGATGGGCAAGAAAGACTCTAAGGCAAAGTTGATGCGGTGGGCGCTTCTATTGCAAGAGTTTGATCTAGAGATTTAAGATCGAAAGGGTAGTGAGAATCAAGTGGCAGACCACTTGTCCCTATTAGAGGAGGAGGGGAGGCCACATGATGTCCTTGAGATCAATGAATCATTTCCTGACGAACAACTCCTTTCCATTTCTATGACTAGGATGCCAAGGTTTGCTGATGTGGCCAACTATCTTGTGAGTGGTATTGTTCCGAATGAGTTCTCCTCAAACCAAAGGAAGAAGCTCAAACGGGACTGCCTGGACTACTATTGGGATGAGCCATATCTCTTCAAAATTTGTACTGATGGTGTTATCCGAAGATGTGTACCAGAAGAAGAGCAATTTGGTATACTTAAGGCTTGCCATTCTTTGCCCTATGGTGGTCACCATGGTGAGGCGAGAACTGCTACAAAGGTCCTAATTTGTGGATTCTATTGGCCTACCTTGTACAAAGACGCTAGCGAGCTCGTTAAGCGTTGTGATGATTGCCAAAGGGCCGATAGGATCTTCAAGAAAAATGAGATTCTTCTCACCACCATCCTCGAGATTGATATCTTCGATGTGTGGGGCATTGACTTTATGGGTCCATTTGTGAGCTTGTGTGGGAACACCTATATTCTTGTTGTTGTGGATTACGTTTCCAAATAGGTTGAAGCTGTGGCTTTGCCCAACAATGAAGCACGGAGTGTGGTGGCTTTCTTGAAGAAAAACATATTCACAAGGTTCGGCATCCCAAGGGCCATCATTAGTGATGGGGGTTCACATTTTTGCAATAAAGCCTTTGGCACTTTACTCTCCAAGTATGGTGTCACTCACAAGGTGTCAACCCCCTATCACCCCCAGGCAAGTGGACAGGTTGAAGTCTCCAACAGGGAGATCAAGAGTATTCTCTCTAAGACTGTCAATGCAAATCGGACTGGTTAGTCAAGGAAACTTGACGATGCTCTTTGGGCCTATAGAACAGCTTACAAGACTTCAATTGGTATGTCTCCATATTGGTTGGTGTTTGGAAAAGCATGTCACCTTCCGGTGGAATTAGAGCATAAGACCATATGGGCGTTGAAGAAATTGAACCTTGAGTGGGATGTAGCTGCCAATCTTCGGGTGGAGAAATTGAATGAACTTGATGTGTTCCGGTTCCATGCATACTCCAGTTTGTCCTTGTATAAGGACAAGATGAAGTACCTTCATGACAAGTATATCCAGAACAAAGAATTCAAAGAAGGTGACCTTGTTCTTTTGTTCAACTCTCGGTTACGGATATTTTCGGGAAAGCTTAAATCAAAGTGGAGTGGTCCTTTTGAAGTGGTACATGTGACTCCTTTGGTGATCTTGATTTGAAAAATAAGAATGGTGAGATCTTTAAAGTCAATGGGCACTGGGTGAAGCACTACCTTGGTAAGGTTGATGATGGCCACGTTGTGGCATTGCTCCATTTCAAATGAATGATGGTAACATGCGTCGTGTCGCGGCGTTAAATCAAGCGCTTCTTGGGAGGCAACCTATGTGTTTTTCTTTCTTTTGATTTTCTTGGTAGATTAGGCATTGTTTTGGACTAACTGGTTGTGAAGTGTATGTAGGAATTGGGTGTGCAATGAAAAAAATTGACAAGATAAAGATTAGCTAAGTGGTGAAATTGTGTGGACCGCGCCAGAATTATGCGGACCGCACAAGCCCTTTGCGGCAGCACAATTCTATGTGCGGTCGCACAACTGAAAGATGGAAAATGCCAAATCTTTGAAGTTTGGCATGACAAAATCCCTTAAGGATTCGCGACCGCGATCAAAATTTTGCGGACCGCACAGATTGTGCCGCCGCAGCCATTTTTATGCAGACCACGTCACTGAATCGACTGCTGAGTTAGAAAAGGTAAAGAGTGCGGACCCCACCAAAATTGTGCGGCCGCACTCAGGTAAGTAGGTGGGCCAACATGGTCAGAGTATAAATAGGAATTTTTGAGACTATTCATACTTTACACACTCTGACCTCTCAAGCTAGACTAAAGCACAATGCACTCTTTCTTGTTTTCAATCTCATCCCATATTTCATCAAGTGTTGATTTTCTACTATATGTCATTACTGGTATGTTGATTTTAATGAATTAATTTCATCTTTTTCTTTTATTTTCTCTTTGTTTTAGTTTTCTTTTTATCTAGGATTAGATTCATGCCAAAAATATCAAATTGATCCTTAATTCTTACTTAGAAGCATATGGGTAGTGTTTAAATGCATAATGGGGGCTGGGATTAGTAGCTTTTATTGTTTAATTGTCACAAATCATGCCTAATTAGTGAAAATCCTAGTATTAATCATACTTCAGTGCCACTCTATTTTGAATTTCGCGTCCGCACACATTTTTGTGCGGTCCGCGCTAGGGTATTCAACCGCATACAAAATTGTGTGGTCCGCGATACCCTAGGTTGAATGCACTTGTCATTGCTAAGTTTTTGCGGCCGCACTCAATTTTTTGCGGTCCGCACAATTACATTTCAGATACCCAACAAATCAATTATGCGACTGCACTCAATTTTGTGCGGTCCGCGATGGGTTTTCGCGGCCGCACTCAAAAGTATGCAGTCCTCGCTGAGGTAACTTCAGAGAACCAGTAGTCTGAACCTGGGATCTCCGTGACCGCACTAAATTTTGTGCGGTACGCGATGGGTATTATGCGGCCACACTCATTTTTATGCGGTCCGTGATGTGCAGTCCGCGACCGCACTCACTTTTGTGCGGTTCGCGCTGCCCTGTTCTGAGAAGCAGTGTCTTTCTTTTCAACTGTAATTCAATAATACATGTTGAACCCCAATTCTAACTGACTTTCACTACTTGTGTGTTGCAGACAATGGTGCGTTCTCGTGGTCGAGGTGATACTTATAAAGGGAGGGCAGAATCCTCCCGAGGCCGGGGTAGAGGAAAACCTAACATGCCACTATCAGTCCAGAAATTCTTGGGCAAAAAGACTACTCTCAGTAGACCACCTCCGGAATCCTCAAACACTAGTGAATACCTCCCATCCCAGGAAACTTCTGAGGGGGATTCTGTACAACCACAACCGGGGGCACAATCACAACAATTCCCCGATAGACTCCGTTTAGTCAATGAACCTACCTCCTCCTCTAGTTCTACTGATGGCTCAGAGGGAGGTAGTCAGGCATCTGAACCATCTTCCCTACCTGCTACAACACTTGCCACAACAGCTACCCCAATCAATTTAGATGATGATGGTTATGAGGTCCCGGATAATGGGAGAGAGGGTGACACAATTGTGGGAGGCCTGGCTAGATCAAGGAAGCCGGAGGTGTGGGCTGATATATTTGTAAGTGAGAAGGCATATGTAAAATATCGAGAATGGTGGCCCAAAAAAGTCGCTCACTCTTGAGCGACAATTCATAACCAAAGACCTAAGCCCGCACAATTCGAATGTCTTAAAGCAATTTACGGAGAGAAAAGGATAGAAATGGTTCACCGGCCGATTGCAAGATGCCAATGAATACCTCGTCAAGGCATTTTATGTCAATGTTGCCCACATCAAAAAGGGTACAAAGGTGACGAAGGTCCAAAACTTGAAAATTCGGTTTGATGGCCACGCACTGAACAAATATATAGGGTTTGAGGAGGTCGAGGTAGTGCAATACCTGGAGAAGCTAGCCTTGGGTGATGCAGTTCACCCATGGCTAGTTGAGCTACTTACTATTCTGGGGACAACACCTGCATGGCTCATAGCAGGAGTTCAAATTGTCAGAGCCACCCTTAACTTTGAAGCAAAAGGGTGGCAAACATTCGTGTGCAGCCGTCTTGACCCGTGCCAGCATGAGAATATCCTTCCACTCCCCCGAGCAGTATTAGTAGCTTCCATCATGGTAGGCTATCCTATTAATGTAGGAAACTTAATATCCTACAATATCTCTAATGCAGTCCAGAAAGAAGAAATATCGTATCCCTACCCCAACTTCCTCACAGAGTATTTCCAAGACCAAGGGGTAGAGCCGAGATATTTTTATATGGAGGTGAAGGCTAAAACGCCTTTCTCATAGTACCACCTCTAGGGAGCGGACAACCCTAAATTCAAGGGTAAAGCCACTACCTCCACTGGCCAGTCTGAAGAGCTAGGGGTAGTGGCCACCGGGTCAGTTGCCGAGCCCTCCACAGCATCCGGTACTTCTGCCGCAGAAGATGCCATGACTCCTCTTTCCTCCGGACCATCCCTCTCAGTGCCACTGTCAGTGCCCACATCTTCTACCTACCCTCAGACTGCACTGTAGATTTCACAAACACTATCCAATCTCAACAACTGGATGCAGGAAGCTATCATAAAGTTGACTGCCATATCCAGTGCAGTGGCAGCACAGTCTTCAGCCCCATCAGAGCTTCAGGTACCTCCATCAGTGGAGGAATCTTTGAAGAAGATTCTAGAAAACCAGAAGAAGATTCTGGACGACCAAAAGAAGATCCGGGAGACTCTTGATACATATGGGAGGATTATCAAGGATTTGGGGTAGCAGGTGAAGAAGACGCGGAAGACTCAGGCATCTAAGGAGTCGGTAGAGAAGGTGAGAAAAGAGGTTGAGAAGATTGCTTCTGCTGGTAATATTCCACTGGACCTGCTCATGGAGGAGACAGTCCCAGTAGCACATGCAGCGGTGCACGAGGCATCAGAGGCAGCAGTCGGCCAGTCTGAGGAGCCGGCTGCCACTTCACACATTGCTGAGGAGATGATTCAGATGCTCAGCAACCCCGTAGTCCCCCCAGTCAGAGGATGTGGAGATCCAGTTAGAGGATACGGAGGGTGATGATGAGCCCATGCATGCTGAGGACCCCATCCATATTGAGGACCCGATGCAGACAAAGACCACATAGGGAGTTTTCTCTACTCTCTACCCCTTTTCCCTATTCTTATTTGTTATGAGAACTGAGGATAATGTTATTTTTCACTTGGGGGGTGGTCCATTTTGATTTGATGACATTTGGTATGTAATAACCATTATACTATTTTTCTGTATCTTTATTTATCTTTATTTTCACTTTTGGTATGTATATATTCTTACCATTCGATGTATATATTCATTTCCATTATGTATATATTCGCTTTACTTCATTTTGTACATATTCAGTCTACTTTTCGTAGTTTACTTCATAACTTCTTTCGTTGTTTTTCCATAGTAGCATAGCTTTTTATTTACTTTAGTAGCTTTTTTTTAAGTTGTTAGCTTCTTTTTACGTTTTGTGTGAACAATAAGCCTTTGGTTTTCTTAATTCCACGGTTCTTTCCAAATGTGGATATTGTGTGAACCGGTGGCTCTTCCCACTGATGGATGGCGTGACAACTTTCTTAAGGGATTGAGTCCGTTTCTTTATGTTTTTGTATATATAGTAGTAATGAAAAAAAGTGTCTCAAGCAAGCTTCACTTGGTACTAACACATTTACCTTCGACCTTATGGTTAGAAACAAGTTGATTGGCAAAGAATAGCTCTGGTTGTGACCTTTAGACTCTTGTGTTGACTAAAACAATCATCGAGTAGTTTCTTTGAGCCATTTGTAATTTTCAATCTTAGTTAGGGTTGTTGTGGGCCCTCGATTCTGTTCTCTTTAATAATCCAGCAGCTTGAGAGGTGAGGTATTGAATTGCAAGTCCAAGTTTCGTGCCAATAAGTCTAGAACTTGCCCTGAATGTTTGTCTAGGCGAAATTCTAAGTGTAGCTCGACTTGAGAAATGATTGTAGGCTCTCCTTGTTCCAATTTAAAACTTGAAAGCTTCCGTAGCCTACCAATGTGATATCCTAGTCAACACCTTTGAGTCGAAGCCCTTTTTCATTCAATAGTCATGTTATAAGCCTTTATCTATTTTATAATGACCCTCTCTTAGCACCCGATCTTTCCTTAGCATTCTTGATACAACTGGCAAAAACATAAGTTTGGGGGAGAGACGAGGGAATGTGAAAGTGATAAAATATACAAAGAACAAAAACAAATGAAGAAAATGGAAGGCAAAGAAAAGGAAGAAAGGCCAAAAGGAAATATGTCAAAAAGAAAGTGAATAAAGTAAAAAGTTGAAGGGATTCAAAGAAAGCAATGATGAAAGGTATGGAGTGATTAGAAAAAGAGAAAAAATGATTGTCATGAGCAAGAAAGAGTGACATTACGTCTCTCTAGTTCTCCTAAGGAAGAAGCAAATGACTCAAAGAGTCAAGAAAGTATGAGCCAAAAAGAGGAAATGGAGTGCTTAAGGAAAGATGAAACCATCATATGCCGATAAGTCCTACCTTTATCCAAAAGCCTTCATTACATTCCCACAAAATCCCTATATGATTTCAAGTTAAGTGAGCTTACATTAGTGGTGATTTACATAAGGGCCAAGCTTATAGTACTTAGAGCCGGACTTGTGACATTCCGTTGAGAGAGATGAGCGCACTTCTTCACAATCCTTGTTTTGAGTGTTACATTCTAAAGTGAGATTTGCTCATGGAGAGTAGAGGAGGAGGAGTCTGGGTTCCACAATAACCTACATGATAGAGCGAGCTTCTTTTATGAATTAAGTCAACTCTTGATGCTCTAGTGTCACACTAGAACTATGGTACTCAAAAGGTCAAAACATGGTGTTGTTGATAATTCATTAGTGTTGAGGGTAATTGTTAGTACCAATTGATGCATGATTGATTCACCTTAGGCCAACTGAAATATCCTTTTTTCTAGTGGAGGTGGGAATTACCTTATTTGCTTGAGGACAAGCAAAGGCTTAAGTTTGGAAGAGTTGATAAGTAGGGATTTTCACCTATTATTTGCTCTATTTTACTTGTGCTTTAGGCCAAAAATGCTTGAAGGTATTCCCGGAAACTAATAAAATATGTTTGCTTGCAGGAATTATTCAAAATGAGCCAAAGGAATCAAAATCAACTCACAAAGGAGTCAAACGTTGAACAAAAACCAAGGCTGGGCAAAGAGGTCTGAAGTGTGGACCGCACAAATATTATGCGACCGTGAAAGCCATGATGCGGCCGCGATCATAATTATGCGGTCTGCAAGAGGGAGATTCAGAGAGTGTAATTTTTGGGCTAAATGATGAGAGCGGACCGCACCAAAAATGTGTGGCCGTGAAAGTCCCTGTGCGGCCGCAATTGAAATTACGCGGACCGCGATAACTGAGATTCAGAGAGCTGACAACTTGAGCAAAAGAGAGAAGTGCGGACCGCACCAGAATTGTGCGGCCGCGGAAGTTCCTTGTGCGGCCGCGATCAAAATTATGCGGTCCGCAAGATGAAGAATTAGAGAGTTGATTTCAAGCCAAAGTCAAGAAAGTGAGGACCGTATCAATTTTATGCGGCCGCATAATTTGGAGCGAGAAATGAGGATGTTGCGGTGGATGTGCGGGCACACTAGGATAGATAAGATTAGGAATGATGATATTCGGGAGAAGGTGCATGTGGCTCCCATTGATGACAAGATGCGGGAAGCGAGGCTTAGAT
>AWOL01S0023152.1:20420-46365 GCA_000715115.1 Nicotiana otophora | reverse complement strand
AAATCAATCTTTGAAAACACCTTGGCACCCTGAAGCTGATCAAATAAATCATCAATCCCCGGCAATGGATATTTGTTCTTGATGGTGACTTTGTTCAACTGCCGATAATCTATACACATCCTCATCGATCCATCTTTCTTCTTCACAAACAACACAGGTGCACCCCAGGGTGAAAGACTAGGTCTAATGAAGCCCTTATTAAGCAAATCTTGCAACTGCTCCTTCAATTATTTCAACTCTAGCGGGGCCATACGGTATGGTAGAATGGAAATGGGCTGAGTGTCCGGAGCCAAATCAATGCAGAAATCAATATCCCCGTCGGGTGGCATCCCCGACAGGTCTGCAGGAAATACCTCTGGAAACTCACGAACAACCGGCACTGAATCCATGGAAGGAACCTCCGCACTAGACTCGCGGACATAAGCCAAATAAGCTAGACACCCCTTCTCGACCATATGTCGAGCCTTCACATAAGAGATAACCCTGCTGGCAGAATGGCCAAGATTCCCTCTCCACTCTAATCGAGGAAACCCTGCAAGGCTAAGGTCACCATCTTGGCGTGACAATCTAAATATAGCATGATAAGGTGACAGCCAATTCATACCTAGTATGACATCAAAATCAACCATGACGAGAAGTAGAAGATCTACACGAGTCTCAAGACTCCCAATGGTGACCACACACGAATGATAAACACGATCTACCACAATAGCATCTCCCACTGGTGTGGACACATACACAGGATCACTCAAAGAATTACGGGGCACAACCAAATTGGAAGCAAAATAGGATGACACATAGGAGTAAGTAGATCCTGGATCAAATATAAATGAAGCATCTCTACTGCAAACTGAAACAGTACCTGTGATAACAACGTCAGATGACTCATCCTCAGGCCTGGCTGGGAAAGCATAACACCGGGGCTGGGCCCCACCACCCTGAACTACGTCCTTGGGACGGCCTCTAGCTGGCTGGTCTCCTCCTCTAATGGCCTTATAGACTGCTGGTGCCATGGGAAATGTGCCAGTCTGGGCCACACTCTCCACAAGGCCCACCAAACGGATCAAAGTGTTCTAAAGTACTAGGGTAGCAATGAACCCCTCCGAAACCTGAGCTGGTTCGACAGGAACTGTCTGGGCTGGAACCTCCTCGTCAATCTCTATCCGAGGCTCCACTGCTGGGGCTGCGGGTCGGGCTCTAGGCTGAGCTCTGCCCCTGCCTCGGCCTCTGGCACGGTCTCGACCTTGACCTCTGCCCCGCGTAGGAGCTACCACTGGAGGCTCTGGCTGCTGCTCAGCTGAGGAAGCGGTATGTGTTCTCGCCATCTGCGAGAGAATAAGAGTAGAAGAGTTCAATCAGTATTGAGAAAGAAAAATCACACGACAAGGAAGAATATAAGTGAAACTTGTTCCTAAACTTCATATCCTCTAGAAGATAAGCACAGACATCTCCGTACCGATCCTCCAGACTCTACTAAGCTTGGTTATGAATCGTGAGACCTAAGCAACCTAGTGCTCTGATACCAACTGTCACGACCCAAAATTTCCCACTGACGGGATCGTGATGGCGCCTAACATTTCACTTACGAGGCAAGCCAATGTTAGAAAATCATTAAACCAATTCCTTATTTCCATTCAGTAAATAACAATAATTAACTAAATGAAATATAATAAGGGCAGAATATCATAAAACTGTATTAATTTCTACCACCCGGATCTGGAGTCACAATTCACGAGCATTCTAGAATTTAATACAAGTAATAGTCTCAAAGAAATACAACTGTCTGAATGAAAGAAAACAGTAGGACATAAAATGATAGATGGGGACTTTAAGGTCTGTGAATGCCGACAGATCTACCTTGAGTCTCCGGACAGTGGACCAATAGCAAATCTCGATCAACCTGAGTCGGTATCAACATTTGCACAGAAAGTGCAGAGTGCAACATCAGTACAACCGACCCCATGTACTGGTAAGTGTTGAGCCTAACCTCGATGAAGTAGTGACGAGGCTAAGGCAAGGCACCTACAATCAACCTGTATAATTTAACAGTGTATACACAAATAACAGGAATGAAGAACTAAACAGTATATATCGGGAGGGGAGACATACTGAGGGGAATACAGATAAAGAACTACAACAGAATGATCACCAGAGCAGTCAATATACCATGAATCAATAGGAATAGTGAATACAGTAAAGAAACATGCACGGCATCACCCTTCGTGCTTTTACTCTCAATCTTACCATAAAATTAATAGAAACGACACGGCATCACCTTTCGTGCGTTTACTCTCATATCATGGCACGACATCACCCTTCGTGCATTAACACTCACAATATGGCACGACATCACCCTTCGTGCATTAACACTCATAATATGGAACGGCATCACCCTTCGTGCATTAATACTCACAATATGGCACGACATCACCCGTCATGCATTAACACTCACAATATGGCACGGCATCACCCTCCGTGCATTAACACTCCCCCTTACTATAATGCAATGCATAAATAATAACAGGGAGATAGAATAACAAGTACAAACCTTACTTCAACATTTGGTTCCATAATATCAATCTCAACTTTGAAATAAAAACTCAATTATCACCAGAAAATTCCGTAAACATGAAAAGAATGATAATTTGAACAACACCAGCATAACACGTAGAAATTTGGCATAGGAATGAGACAATATAAGAAAAATAGAGAAACATAGAAAATAAGTAAATTGGCAGCGCATAAGTACTCTTCACCTCACATATACGCCGCTCACATGAATTTCACTTAGCAAATAATCTAAGGTTCCTAATTCCCTCAAGTCAGGGTTAGACATAACACTTACCTCGCTCAGAAGGCCACTTAATTATCAATCACAGCTTTCCCTTTGGAATTCACCTCCAAATCACTCGTATCTATTCGAAAATGACTCAATAATATCAAATATTGCTAAAGGAATCAATTATATTGCATAAATTAAATTTCCCAATCTTTTCCTCCAAAACGTCGAAAAATCGACCCCGGGCCTGCTTGGTCAAAACTTGAGGTTCGGACCAAAATTATTTTACCTATTCACCCCGAGCCCGAATATGTAATTAATTTTGGAATCCGGCCTCAAATTGAGGTCTAAATCTCCAAATTCCCGAAATCCCTATTTTCTACCCTAACCCCTAATTCTACCATGAAAACCCTAGATTTTAGGTTGAAAGTTCAAGAAATGTAATGGGTAATTGAAAGAAAATGGTTTAGAATTACTTACCAATAATTTGGGAAAGGAATGACTCTTTAAATATCGCCCCTCACCGTTTGATTTTTGAGAAAAATGAGCTTTTGGAAAGAATTCCGTTTTGGATTCTGTTAAGTGCTGGGCGACAGTGTTCATCGCGTTCGCGAAGTATATGGGCTGCCAAGCCTTCGCGTTCGCGAGGCAGTGCTCACATTCGTGTAGGCTACCCTTCCCTGGTCTTCATGTTCGTGAGACATTGCTCGCGTTCGGGATGAAGAAAAGGCCGACTCCCCCTCCCTAGTGTCTAACACTACGCGTTCGCGATGGGCTTGTCGCGTTCGCGAAGGGTAACGCCCCCATCGCTTCGCATTCGCGACCAAACCTTCGTGTTTGCGAAGAAGAAATCCTCAGCTGCCCGGTTTACTCTTCCTCTTCGCGTTCGCAAGAGTACCTTTGTGAACGCGAAGAAGGACATGCCAGAACACAGACTCTGCAGAAAAACCAGATTTCCAAAGTCCAAAACATCCCATGGCCTATCCGAAACTCACTCGAGCCCTGAGGGATCCAAACCAAACAGGAACACAAGTGTAAAAACATCGTACGAACTTGCTCGCGTGATCAAGTTAAATGTAGAACTATAAATGTAGCACCAAATCAAATGAAATTCTCAAGAACACTTTAAAACTTCTAATTTCTCAACTGGACGTCCGAATCACGTCAAACCAACACCGTTTCTCACTAAATTTCACAGACAAGTCTTAAATATCATAATGAACCTGTACCGTACTCCAGAACCAGAATACGGACCCGACACTAACAATGCCAACCATCAATCAATTCTTAAAAATAATTAATTTTCAGACTTTTAATTTTCATCAAAAATTCATAACTCAAGCTAGGGACCTCCAAATTCGATTCCGGACATACGCCCAGGTCCCATAATTCGATACAGACCTACCGAGATTGTCAAAGCATGGATCCGGGCCCGTTTACCAAAAATATTGACCGAAGTTAACTAAAATCAACTTTTAAGGCAAAAATTATCATTTATATTAGTTTTCAACAAAAAAGCTTTCCGGAAACCTACCCGGACTGTGCATGCAAATAGAGAAGGGTAAAAATGAGATTTTTAAGGCTTAAGAGTGCAGATTCAAGTTCTAAAACATAAGATGACCTTTTGGGTCATCACACCAGTACTGGATGGGTGCAAAAGCTATTGTCCACATGGATTATGCGGTGCTTCGTTATCTTATGAGCAAAAAGGACCCCAAATATCGGTTGATGAGATAGATACTCTTGTTGAAAGAATTGGATATTGACATCCAAGATAGGAAAGACAGTGAAAACCAAGTGGCGGACCACTTGTCTCGTTTGGAGGAGGAGGGGAGGCTGCATGATGGCCTTGAAATCAATGACTCTTTCCCCGATGAGCAACTCTTAGTAATTTCAATTAAAGAGGTGCCATGATTCGCGGATTTAGCAAATGTTCTTGTGTTGAATCATTCTGGATGATCTTTCTTCAAGCTAAAGGAAGAAGCTCAAATGTTATTGTCAAGATTATTATTAGGATGAACCATACCTTTTTCGGATTTGTACGAATGGGGTGATTAGAAGTTGTGTACCGGAAGAAGAGCAAGGTGAAATTCTTGGGGCTTTTCATTCTTTGCCATATAGTGGAGCAAGAATGACGGCCACAATGCTTAGTTGCGGTTTCTATTGGCCTTCTCTTTATAAAGATGCATGTGAGCTAGTGAAAAGATGTGATGATTGTCAACGAGTCGGTGGAATCTCAAAGAAAAATAAAATGTCTCTCACAAACATTTTGGAGATTTATATCTTCGATGTGTGGGGTATAGACTTCAGGGGGCCTTTTGCAAGCTCTTGTGGAAATACCTACATCTTGGTCACGGTGGATTATGTGTCCAAATGGGTTGAGGTCGTTGCTCTATCCAATAATGAGGCAAGAAGTGTGGTGGATTTCTTGAATAAGAATACTTTCACAAGGTTTGGTACTCCACGTGCAATCATAAGCAGGGGGGGGGGGGTCATACTTTTGCAATAAGGCTTTTGAAATTTTACTTAGCAGGTATGGTGTTACTCACAAAGTCACGACTCCCTATCAACCACAAGCTAGTGGGCAAGTGGAAGTCTCTAACAGGGAGATAAAGACTATCTTGTCCAAAAGAGTGAATGCTAATCGGACCGATTGGTCCAAGAAGCTTGATGATAAATTATGGGCTTATCGTATGGCTCAATAAATGCCTACCGGAATGTCACCATACCGGTTGGTGTTCGAAAACTATTGTCATCTTCTGGTGGAACTAGAGCACAAGGCAATGTGGGCTCTAAAGAAGTTGAATCTTGATTGGGATATAGCCGCTAATTTAAGGGTTGCACATTTGAATGAATTGGACGAGTTCCGGTACCATGCTTATGCGAGTTCATCTTTGTACAAAGAAAAGATGAAATATCTTCATGACAAATACATTTGGAACAAAGAGTTCAAGGTGCGCGATCTTGTATTATTGTTTAACTCAAGGTTGAGGATGTTTCCTGGGAAGCTAAAATCCAAGTGGAGTGGTCTTTTTGAAATTGTGGGTGTGACACATTTTAGTTAATTAGACTTGAAGAACAAAAATAATGCAGTAATTCGAGTCAATGGTCATCGAGTGAAGTACTACTTGGGAAAGTTTGGAGATAGCCAGGTGGTGGCGGTCCTTCACTTCATTTGAGAGTTTTCTGCGTCGTGCCGCAGCGTTAAATCAAGCGCTTATTGGGAGGTAACCCATGTTTCTTTTCCTTTTTCTTTTGTAGTTAGGTGTTATTTTGTGTTCTAACTTGATTTGAAGTGTGCTACAGGGATGAGTGTGACTTACAAGAATTGTTGACGAAAATATGGTTAAGTGTTCAAAAGAGTGTGGACCGCACATTTTTATGTGCCATAGCAGATGAGCATTGCGGTTGCATATTTCTCTTGCGGATCGCACATTTGAAACACCAAAAATACCAACACTCTGATTTTTAAGCTTGTCAGTGCAGAGGTTGATCTGTGATTGTACGTGAAATCTGCAGCCTCCCCTGAAAATGTGCGGACCGCGGATTAGGTTCTGAGAATTTTCATCCAGGTGGTAGGGTGCAGACCACACATGAAAATGTGCTGCCACACTAATCTTTTCTCCCTTCTCAAAATTGTTGGTACAAATAGAACAGTAGACCTCATTTTACCCCTTTTCCACTTTGAATAAAACACTATTACTCTTATCAATTCTTCTTGGAGATTTCAACTGTCCATACACATAACCACCTAGGTTAATCACTCAGTGCAACACTCACTCTAACTGGTATGCTTTAATTTCATGATAACTTTTATGTTAGTTTAATTTGTAGATTTGTTTTAGTTGTTTTTAGGCCACCTGTTATTAGAGTTCCATTATGTGTCCATGTGGGGTAGATATGAACTGGGTAAACTTCATACATGCTCTACTGGGATTGGGTTAGTGAAATTTCATGTTTTTACAATGTTGCCATGCCTATTTGTGCAAGAAATTGAAAAGTATTAGAATAAAACGTTATCTGCTAGTAATTGTTTGAATTCTGTGGCCGCACATGAATTGTGCGGTCCACAGATTCTGATTTTTTGAAGCTTAAGTGAGGCAGCAATCTGCGACCGCATGTCAAATTGTGCGGCTCGCAGATTTCCTCTTGATGCCACAGTTTGGCCGTTTCTCTATCATAAGAGAGTTTACAATTTTGGGACTCAGAAGTGCAGTCGCGATCTGAAATGTACGGACCACACTTCCCTTCTGTGGCCGCACAACAGAAATGTGCGGACCGAAACCATTTGCGGCCGTAGGTCAAATTGTGCGGACCTCAAATCCCTTACCCTGCAGGCATGAATCAACTTCATAACTCCACTGTATCCAATTGTTTCTCTCTTACCTATATGACTCATGTATGTGTTTGAACAATGAATCACAACTAACAATCTTCTCTGCTTGATACAAACAATGGTTCGATCAAAAGGCCAAGGCAACACTTCAAAGGGACTATGTGAATCTTCACGGGGTCAAGGTAAAGGTGCCTTGCCCATTGGCCAGCCCAAGACAATCAGAAAGAAAACAATAGCCGGTAGAGGGAGAGGTGCAGACCTCTTTGAGTCTAGCTTCTATGTCCTGTCTAGGGAGGTGTCAGAGGGCAACTCAGCCTCTGTTCAGGAGGAGCAGACGACCACACAATTGAGGTTGTAGGGGAGATACCATCTAGTCAAGCTAGTCTTCATCTCACAGCACCTCCGAGGGATCGAAGAGTTCTAGTTAATCTGCAGAGCCATCAACTACACTAGTCCTTGAGGCACATGTTACATATGACATCACCGATGATGGCAGAGGGGGAGATGTTGTAGTTATAGGTCTTGAAATATCAAAAAAGAAAGAGGTTTGGGAGGATTGTTTTGTCAGCTTGGCCGCCTTCACTAGCTTTCGTATGTGGTGGTCAGTGAGGTCATTGACTCTTGAGTGCTAGATCTTGTTGATAGATTTGGAGAAATACAACCCAGCTATTATGCGACAATTCAGGGCATGAAAGGGGTGGATTTGGTTCATCAGAGGGAATCTCAGCCTCTATTCAGGAGGAGCATACAACCACAGAGTCGAGGCCGCAGAGGAGATAATAGCTCAGGTACGAGCTGTCTTCATCTCACAGCACCTCCGAGGGATCAAAAAGTCTAGTCAAGCTTATGAGCCATCAGCTACACCAGTCCCTGAGGCACATTTTACACATGACATCCCCGATGATGGCAGAGGGGGAGATGCTACAGTCATAGGGCTTGAGAGATCAAAGAATAAAGAGGTTTGGGAGGATTAGTTTGTCAGCTTGGCCACCTTCACTAGCTTTCGTATGTGGTGGTATATGTGGTGGCTAGTGAGGTCATTGACTCTTGAGCTCCAGTTCTTGTTGATAGATTTAGAGAAATACAACCCAGCTATTATGAGACAATTCAGGTCATGAAAGGGGTGGATTTGGTTCGTCTGAGAATTTTATGCCAATGTTGCTCATATCAAGAAAGGGACGTAGGTGACCAAAGTGCGCAACCTCAATATGAGGTTTGATCAACATATGGTAAATGCATATTTGGGCTTCAAGGATGTTGAGCCGAAGGAGTATTTGGAGACGTGCGCACTGAAGGACAAAGTCCGACCTTGATTGGCTGAGATTCTAGCACCACCAAAGCCATCACCACCATGGATTACTGTTGGGGTTCCCATTCAGTGGAGTACTTTGAGCTTTGAGGCAAAAGTGTGGCAGACCTTTGTTTGTAGTAGGTTGGATCCATGCTAGAAACGAGACTTGCCTTCCAATTCCTCGAGAAGTTCTTATGGCTTCCATTATGGTCGGGTACCCAATCAATGTAGGTGCTGTGATGTCGGCTAATATTTCAGTGATAGCACAACAGGACAACTCGGCCTACCCTTATCCCAACACTATCACAGAGTACCTTAATGATGCAAAGGTAGAGCCGAGAGATTTTGACACCAAGGTAAAGCCGAAGGATCTATTTGACTGGTATTATCTGATGGAGACGAGCAACCCAAAGAAGAAAGTCCAGCCTTCTACCACCACAGGCCAGTCTGATGAGCCAATAGTGGTAGCTTCTGACGCAGCTGATCTTCCATCCACATGTGCTGAGCCTTTTACCAGTGCCACTGCTATGCCTCCACCATCATCTTTAGCTCCTACCACAACCCCTAGAGTTGATCTAAAGTCGGTTCCCGTACCTACAGTTCCCCTATCTGCTCTGCGAATCTCCTAGACATTGGCGAGTCTCAACAACTGGATGCAAACAACTACTTCTAAGCTGTCTAACTTGTCTAGTACTGTTGTAGCGCAGTCTACTTCTCAGGCACCATAGGCTCATTCTTACATTTATGAGACACTGAAGAGGATTTTGGAGAACTAGAAGACGATCATGCACACCTTGGTACAACACGGGTCAGTTATTGAGGAGTTAGGAAAGTAAGTAAAGAAGATGAGGAAGTCCCAGGTAAGCAAGAAATCAGTGGACAAGCTCCGACGGTAGGTGACTAGACTTGATACAATTGGAGATCTTTCTTTTGATATGCTGCTTGACCCGCACCAGTCCACTATAGATCCTTCAACACCATCTGTACCGGTAGCACCAGTTGGCTAGTCTGACGAGCTAGACCTTCCTGCCGACACTGCTGAGGCAGTGCGTGCGATGTTCGAAAACCCAGCTTCAAATAGATTTGATGATGATGAGATTCAATTTGCTGACCCTGAGGGAGATGACATTACTGGTGACACTAAGAAGTCCAAGGATCCTTAGGGAGTTTTCTTCACCCTCTCCTCATTTACTCTTATTTTTCTAAGCATTGGGGACAATGCTTACTTTTATTTGGGGGTGGTGTTTATTTGACACATTGTTACACTTTGATACATTTGGTTTGAAATAATTTGATGATACTCTTTCTTTTCTTATTTGTATTTATCTAGCTTATCTCTCTTTTCTTATGTATATTTATATCTCTTTAGTAATTTTTTCTTATTAGTTTCTTAATTTTTTCCATATTATTTCTTGTTTTGTTAAGTAGTTTCTTTTTATGCTTTAGTAGATAATAAGCCTTTGATTTTCTTAACGCCACGGTTCTTTCCAAAGGTAGTTGTTGTATGAACCGGGTAACTCGTCCTAATGATGGATGATATGACAACCTTCTTAAGGGAATGAGTCTGTTTTTGTGTTTAGGTAATAATAGTAGTAGTAATGAATACAAATACCTAATCAAGTCATTCTCGAAGAGTTAATCGTGCTTCAATTGGTACCAACATACTTAACTACGTGTTTATGGTTAGAGACAAGGTTTTTGAAAGAAATATCTCTAGTTAGTGACTTTGTGACTCTTGAGTTGACTTTGGTAATCATCAAGTGGTTTAATTGGATCGTAGTGATCTTTAAACTTGAATATGGTCATTGTAGGATCTCGACTCTATTCTCTTTTATAATCTAGTTGCGTGAGGGGTGAGATGAATTGTTGCTAGTCCAAGTATCCGTGCAAAGGGTCTAAAACTTGCCCAAAATGTGTTTCAAGGCAAAATCCTATGTTTTGCTTGGTTTGAGAGGTGACTGCAGGCTTTCCTTGGCCTGTTTGGGCTTTCTATTGCCAACAAATGTCGTTATCCCTAGTCAACCCTTTGAGCCGCTAGCCTTTCTTATTTAATAACTATGTTATAAGCCTTAACCCATTTTGTCATGACCCTCGGTTGGCACCCGGACTTTTCTTAACACTCTGATGAAACAAGTGGCTTAAAACATAAGTTTGGGGGAGAGATAAGGAATTTGAAAAAGGTATCAAGGCACAAAATGAGAAAAGGAATGATCTTTATGAAAAAAGAAGGCAAGAAAAGAAAAGAACAAAAAAACAAATACAAAGGTTGAATAAGTGGAAGGGTTGATGGATTCAAAAAGAGGTAATGATCCCTAGCATGAGCAATCAAAAAGAGAGAACGAGAATGAAATAAACAAGAACAGAGTGATGTTAAGTCTCTGTAGTCCCCAATAAAAAGGAAATGCCTATAAGAATTGGTAATTGTGAGCCGAGAACTGAAAATGTGGAGTGCTTAAGGAAAGGTGTAACCACTTACCCATATGGTATCCTACCCTAATCCAAAAGCCTTTCTTATAACCCGAAAGAAGTCCTACTTGATTTTGAACCAAGTGAGCTTACATTAGTGGCGATCTACATGAGGGGCAAGCCTATGGTACTTGAAGCCGTACTTGTGACATTCTCTTATGAGAGATGAGTGGAACTTTCATGAATCTTAAGTTTGAGTGTTAATTTCTTAAGTGAGCTTGGCAAATGAAAAGTAGGAGCGGAAGAGTTTGGAGTCCACCATAACCTATACGATAGAACAAGAGTCCTTGATGAGTAAAGTCAATTCGTGAAGCTCAAATGTCATATTAGAACTATGTATGCATGAATATTTGACTTGTCACCTTGTTGATAATGCATGAGTAGTTGATAAGTGGGGATTTTGACTACTTATTAGCATATTTTTAGTTTTATTTTATTCCGAAAGTATTGATTTACGTTCCTGAAACTAATGAAATTGTGCAAATTGTAGAAATATTGGAAGTTTGGTATACCATGATGAAATCCGACTCAAAAAGGAGTGTTCGAAACACAAGGCATTAAAGGGAGCAGAGGCAAAGAAATGTGGTCCGCAGAAGATGCGACTACAAAATTCCATCTACGACTGTAAACCAAGCAACAGAACCCAATCGGAATTTGACCAATGTGCGGCCGCAGAACAGGGCTTCCACTAACAAATAATTCAAAGTTCGGAGAATAAGCAAAAAGACCAAGTCCTGACGCCTTGCTGAAGTGCGGACCGCAGAAGAATTGTGAGGCTGCAAAAGTTGCTTCGCAGCCACAATCCAGATATGTGCGGCTGCAAAACCCACTCTCCTGTTAGCTGAAGAAATCTGCGGAGTGCACATGGAATTGTGCGGCCGCAGAACCTCCCGAGTGACATTTTTGATAGCGATTTTTGGCCCACTATAAATAGACAAGTTCCACAATTTTAGGTCAAGTCTTGAAGAAAACAGTTGTTGTAGCTGTTACCTTTTTCCATTTTAGGAAGTTTATGATTATTTTAGTATTTAAACATTATACTTCATTGATTTAACCTTTTATTATGGGTTTTATTTGCATTTCTTCTTTATTTTCTTCAATACCCACTATGGGTTGCTAGATTTTTACTCTAGTTGTGACCCAACCCTAGTGTGTAAACCTTATGGGTGTTTAATTTAATGCTTGTTTATGATTGAGTGTTGATTATTTAGCCTAATTCATGCTTTAATTTTAGAATTAATAGTTGCAATCATTGATTCATGCATTTTTGACTTAGTCTCTACTTGAGAAAGAGAGACCTAGTCTAGGATAGCTTGGCTAATAAGGAATTGGGTTAATTGAGAGTTCGATTAGCCTAATTAAAGGGTTCAAACAAGAGATAGTAAGAACCCGACTTGAGCTCATATCAACTATTTTGTTCGATATCCATTTTGGCTTGAGAAAGCCAAATTGGGCAAAATCACTATTTGACCGAGAGGTATTGAGTGGGTAATGTAGAATTGAGAGCTATAAAAATAAGTATTAACGTATTTAATCCATTAGGCGAACACCTAGGTCATGGTCACATCCCTAGGCTTTTAAAATATTTTGAAAAACACCAAAAATATTCATTTCTAGTTTATTCTCCTTACCTCACAATTATTAGAGTAATAGTATAAGTAGAAATCAAAATTCTTTGTGGAAGTGCAAATTTAGTTAATCTATTCGCTTTCTTAAATTATATACTCCTAACACCCCTTATAACTCTCTGTGGATTCGACCCCGACTCATAGTTGGGAATGTATATTGCACACGATCGTATCATATCTCTTATTGAGGTGTGTTGTGGACGTCATCAATTTTTGGCGCCATTGCCGAGGAGTTAAAATGGTACAACGTTGGCGACAAACAATGATCTTGAAACCCGTTGAGGTACAACGTTAGCGCCATGTGGACGTCGAGGATGAGCAAGTTGAGGAGGTACCTCTTTAACCTCAAGCCAACTGTAGAGGCCGTGTGCCTCAAGATAACGTACCCGCCCCACCCTCACCTCCACCACGAGCGGCTTCATACTGGGTGTTACCCGATGAAGGATATGCTAGTGCAACAACCCCTCCTATATTAGGGTGGGCAACTTCCAAATCACCAATGTGATGCTTACTTTGCTTGAGCAACGGGGTTTCTTCACTGGTGCTCCAACTCAAAATGTGTATAAACATTTGAATGGGTTTGTGGATACTTGTTGGGGGAGCAAACAAGCAAATGTCTCCCAGGATGCATTGAGGCTAAGGCTTTTTCCCTTCTCTCTATAGGGGAAATATTTAGATTGGTTGGAATGATTACCGAACCATTCTATTTATACTTGGGATGAGTTGGCGGAAATATTTATTACTAAGTTATTCTCTCCCGGGCACATGGCTACACTTCGAGATAAGATTTTGGCATTCAAGCAAGATCCAAATGAACCACTACACGAAATATGGGAGCGATATAGAAATATGTCCCAACAACGATATGATGAAAAATGTGATTCAACAGACCTTCTATCATGGGATTAACACAACCAACCAATATGTAGTGAATCAACTTGCCGGTGAGAACTTTATGATTATGCCTTATGCGAAGGCGTGTGAGATTTTGGTCAAGCCAATGCCGAATTGACTACAACCATGAATCGACTAGAAAAGGATCAACTTCATCAAGTGCAAAATCCTAACCAAGTCAATACTATGGAATGAGTGAACATGATGGTGAACAAGAGAAGTACCAAGGATCTGCAAGTGCAAGATCGAGTGGAGAACTATGTGCAAGAAAATAGTGGCTTTGATCAGGATGATTCCTATAATGAACAAGAAGAGGAAATGCAATATGTGAACAATTTTCAAAGGCAAAGAAACAACTTCCAAGGACCAAACCAACAACAATAGCGACCTCAAAACAATCAAGCAAATTGGAGTTCGAATAATTAAAGGCCCCCGATGTATCAACAACCGAGCAACCCGCCTCCTTATCCTTCCCATGGTTCAAGTTCTTCAAGCAATGAGATGGGGCGTATTGAAAATAAGTTCAAGAAAATGATAGAAAAGAATGTTGATTCGGATGCCCAACTTGCCTCATACAACACATCAATCGGCAACTTAGAAATTCAAATAAGGCAAATCTCTCAAGCTCAAAATTCTTGTTCTAAGGGGGCACTACCAAGTGACACGGTAGTAAACCCAAAGGGTGGAAACAACACAGGACATGACATGGCCGTTACCACAATAAGTGGAAAAGGTGGGAATGCACCTATCACGACCCAAATCGAAGGGCCATGACGAGTGCACGAGTCCTTCCTGTCGAACACCCCTAAGCATGCGTTTAAGATATAAACATGAATTAAGGGTAGGTCATAGATAATATCTGTCAATAAACTTCTGAATTACGTGAATAACATACATGAGGAAAACATGTCCAAAAGACATATATACATATACATACAGAATACAGTAGGGCGAGCCGGCAAGACTACTATAGACAACTACATACCCAAGACTGGAAGCCGACAAGGCCACATACTATCCAACTATACATAACTGTCAACAGACCTCTAATAGAGTGTACAAGTATACAAGGATGGGACTGGGCCCCGTCATACCTATATATGTATACAAACACATCATACCAAAACTCAAAGCAGCTTTGGATCAAATGGAGAACACCAACTCTCGCTGAGTCCTAAGAAGGGGGACCGTCAGCCTATCCACCTACACCTGCGGGCATGAAACGCAGGCCCCAGGAAATAGGGGCGTCAGTACGAATAATGTACTGAGTATGTAAGGTATGAAAATCAGTACATAAAAAACATAAAAGAAACGTGGAGTAAAGAATACCACTTGTAAGTCTAAACAACTTTGTGAATCCTCAAACATTTATAATGTCATGCACAAGCTTATAAATGTCGTATCATGCATAGATATAGATGTACATAACATCATCAAGACTCTGAGGTCATCCCATCATATTATCTCGGCCTCTGTGGGCGAAATCATCAACGTATACCAACTGATCAGGTGGTGGTGCGTATATAATGTCGTAACCTTTTTCTATATCCTATATACATATAATATATGCATATATAATGTCGTATAGTCATGGGTCAATGTACATGTATAAATTAATAAAATGCATAAGATGTAAGCTAATAAGCGTTCTCGGAATGCCATAAGATCAATATATCTTTGGATAAACTTTATCAACTACGTATTTTCCTGACACCCATGAACAGAAGATGTAATAATAAGACACATGGGAATCAAGAACATAGGCACCCCTAGTGCTTCTATGCATAGAGGTATTTATGAAAGTTGTGCGTTTGCTCATTTTGTTTGTATCGTATGAATCATGCCAAAAGGAAAGAAGGGATAGCCTTAACATACCTGAGCTGATTCTCTTGACAATCCCTCTAACACACGACAATCGCAACAAAACATGTGACAGCAAGATCGAAGTAGGGAAAAATACTTATGATATTCTTGAGAAAGGTTATACCGGTCTCCCTTAGAATTACGAATCTCGTTGCTATTACGCTATGTAGTCTCGTATGAAATTTTGCTGAAGGTTTTTTTCCATTACTTTGTAGAGATACAAGCATCTCCCTTAAGTGAATTAGAGAGGTCTTTGGTTGTGGGTCCCACTTGATAAGAATTCCTTTGCCAACCTCCCCTAAATGTGACACCTAGCTACCTAAGCCAAGGAATTATTGTTTGGTTTTTATCAAATAACTCCTTGCTTCCACGCTGGGGGGTGATGTTCCCACCCAATAATTATCCCCCCAATTTCCAATTGATTTGTTAATTTCCCACGTAAGTCAATAATTAACCCATTACCAACATAATTAGGTAATATCTTAATTTACTTAAAATACTAATAACTTTTAGCATACTTTATACACCTTATTATCATGGTCATGCGGTATCTTGTATGGCACTAGTCCGTAAATACGGGGTATTATAGCTTGGACCGTAGTTTATCCCAAATTGACGACCTACAACGAAACTCATCTTGTTTGATTTATTTACCCTCTAGCATTCACGGCACTTACTTATTGCCTGTTATAAATAGCATAAATGCTTATAATCTTAAAATTAATCTCATTCCCGAGTCTACGTTGATTAACTTACGAGGAAACTTTAACATACGAAATACAGGATGTAATATCCTTCTCCCCTTAGAAACATTTGTCCTCGAATGTTTAACTTCCCAAGATCTATATAAATTTTGATAGAGTCGCCTTTGTAATAGTACTACTATCAACCCTTCCTGTAGAAAACTCAATAATTCTATGCCACATATTACCACAATCATCAACCACGACAATGGTCTCACATGACCAATGAAAATAATTAACACAAGAATCCATACTCGTACCTTAAGGTTGTGTTGTCTCAGTCGGATCCTTCTCTAGAAGAGGAAACAATTGAGGATATTTAGACTTCATCTCTTTTTCAGCTTCCCAAGTCATTTCTTCCACATTATTGTTTCTCCAAAGTGCTTTCACTGAAACTACGTCTTTAGTCCTCAATCTCTGAACATGTTTATCTGGTATAGCAATAGAAGCTTCCTCATATGATAACTGCTCTGTGACCTGAACATCATCAACTGGCACGATTCTAGAAGGATCTCCAATATATTTACGGAGCATAGACACATGAAAGACTGGATGTACAAACTCCAACTCAGAAGGCAAGTCTAACTCATATGCTACCTGGCCTACCTTGCGTATGATCTTATATGGTCCAATGTACCGATGGCTATGTTTTCCTTTATTACCGAATCTCATAACGCCTTTCATCGGTGATACCTTTAGGAATACCTAGTTGTCAACCTAAAACTCTAAGTCTCATCTTCGATTATCCGCATAAGACTTCAGACTGCTTTGAGCTGCTAATAGCCTTTCCTGTATAAGCTTAATCTTCTCGATTGCCTATTGTACCAACTCTGGTCCTGCTAACTTAGTTTCCCCAACATCGAACCATCCTATAGGTGACCTACACTTCCGTCCATAAAGAGCTTCGTATGGAGCCATCTGAATACTGGAATGATAGTTATAATTATACGCGAACTCAATAAGCGGAAGATGATCATCCCATCTGCCATTGAGGTCTATCACACAAGTCCGTAATATATCCTCCAGTGGATGAATAGTATGCTCAGCCTGTCCATCTATATGGGGATGAAATATTGTACTAAGACTTACCTGAGTCCCCAATCATTTTTAAAAGGACCTCCAAAACTTAGCTGTAAACTGAGCACCTCTATCCGAGATAATAGATATAGGGACACCATGAAGTCGTACTATCTTCTTAATATAAATCCTTGCATAATCCTCTGCGGAATATATAGTCCTAATGGGTAGAAAATGGGCTAATTTTGTAAGTCTATCAACAATCACCCATATAGAATTGAACTTACGCTGGGTACGAGGTAAACCTATGATTAAATCCATATTGATTACTTCCCACTTCCAAGTCGGAATCTCTATAGTCTGCAACAATCCACCGGGTTTTTGATGCTCAATCTTAACCTGCTGATAGTTAGGGCACTGAGCAACAAACTCCGCTATATCCTTTTTCATTCCGTTCCACCAATATATTTCCCTGATATCATGATGCATCTTTGTTGCTCCTGAATGGATAGAATGACGAGAATAGTGAGTTTCTTCCATAACTTGCCGACGCAGCCCTGCAACATTAGGGACACATAATCGTCCTTGATATCTGAGAACCCTATCTCCTGTAATCGCAAATGGTGTCTTCTCCTTCTAAGGGGTTATATCCCTATAATGAGCTAACACATGATCCTCGTATTGGCGTTCCTTCACTTCAGTTACTAAAGAGGATGTTGCCGTGTCCTGAATAGTAATTCTAGTATCACATGAGTCTAGTAATCGAACTCTAAGATTAGCTAGGTGATAAATCTCATAGGCTATTCCACTATTCCCTGGCTGTAAATATGACATGCTACCCATAGATCTACGGTTGAGGGCGTCGGCTACTACATTCGCCTTCCCCGGATGGTATAAAATATCAACGTTATAGTCTTTCAGTAGCTCCAACCATCTCCTTTGACATAAATTCAATTCCTTTTTCTTGAAGATATACTGAAGGCTTTTATGATCCGTATAGATATCAACATGAATGCCTTACAAATAGTGCCTCCACATCTTTAGTGCATCAATCACCGCGACTAACTCTAAATCATGGGTTGGGTAATTATTCTCATGCTTTCTTACTTGTCTAGAAGAATAACTACAACTTTACCATGTTGCATCAGTACACAACCCAATCCAGCGCCCGAATCATCACAATAGATAGCATAAACATGGGTTCCCTATGGAGTGTTAGAACCGGTGCTGAAGTTAATTTGTCCTTCAATGCCTGGAAACTCCGTTTGCAAGAATCAGTTCATTTAAACATAGCTCCCTTCTGAGTCAATTTGTCAATGGCGCTGAAAGAGAAGAAAATCCCTCTACAAATCTCCTGTAATAACCTACCAAACTGAGAAAGCTACGAACCTCTGTTGGTGTCGTGGGTCTTAGACAAGTCTTTACTGCCTTAATCTTTTGTGTATCAACCCGGATACATTCACCCAAAATAATGTGCCCAAGGAAAGCTACATAATTCAACCAGAATTCACATTTAGAGAATTTTGCATACAACTTCCCTTTTTGTAAAACTCTGAGCACAATACGCAAATGATCTGCATGCCTAGTCTCTGAACGAGAATAAACCAATATATCATCAATAAATACAATCACGAATAGATCTAGACAGGGTATGAACACACGGTTCATCAAATCCATGAATACTGCTGGGGCATTGGTCAAACCGAATGACATAACACGAAATTTAAAGTGCATGTATCTGGTCCTGAACGCTGTCTTCGAAATATCTTTATCCTTAACCCTTACCTGATGGTACCCGGACCTCAAGTCTATCTTCGAGAAACATTTGGAACCTTGCAACTGATTAAATAAATCATCAATCCTCGAGAGCGGGTGCTTATTCTTGATCGTCACCTTATTCAACTGTGACAGTCAATACACATCCGCAAGGAACCATCTTTCTTCCTCACAAATAACACAGGTGCTCCCCACGGTGATGTACTAGGTCTGATAAAGCCCTTTTCAAGAAAGTCCCTTAGTTATTACTTCAACTCTCTCAGCTCTTAAGGTGCCATTCTATAGGGAGGAATAGATATTGGCTGAGTATCTGGTAATAGGTCAATAGAAAACTCAATTTCTCGCTCTGGCGGAAGACCCAGAAGCTCATCGGGAAACTCGCTAACCATATGGATAGATTGAATGGTTGGTGACTCTACTTTCACATCCTGAACCCGAACTAAGTGATAAATATAGCCCTTTCTGATCATCTTCCTCTCCTTGAGATAGAAAATAAATCAGCCTCTCGGTAATGCCGTATTACCTTTCCATTCCAAAACAGGATCCCTTGGAAATTGGAATCGGACCATATTTGATCTACAATCAATATTGGCATAACAAAAATCCAACCAATCCTTGCCCATTATAATATCAAATTCTGCCATATCTAACTTGATTAGGTCTGCTACTGTAGATCGACTATGAACTACTACTATACAACCTTTATATACCCGCCTAGCTATCACTGGATCCCCAACAGGTGTGGACACCTCAAAAGGTTTAACCAACTCACGTTTTATTCCAAACTTACTAGCAACCAACAGAGTAACATATGATAAGATGGAACCTGGGTCAATCAGTGCATATACATCATATGAGGAGACTGATAATATACCTGTAACAACATAAGGTGACGACTCCTGATCCTGTTGTCCTGCTAATGCATATATGCGGTTCTGAGGACCGCTCGAGCTAGATGATCTACCTCTGCCTCTACCACGGCCAATTGGTGCTTGTGAACCTTGCCTAGGGGGGTGTATTGATGATGACGAACCAACTACATATCCTGCTAGCTGAAATATACTTGCACCACCTCTCGTCGGACAATCTCTCATAATGTGGCCTGGATAACCACAAGTATAACAAACACCCAACCCCATACAACATTGCTTGGCATGTTGCTTACCACACCGAGCACATCGTGGCAAGGGAGGCCTCGTCTGACTTGACTCGCCCCAATACTGAGAACTTGAGGCCTTGGAATTTGGACTGGGCCCTAAATATATGGAACAATCAAATCTCTTACCGACAAACTGAGGGGGTGATCTAGCCGATGGGTGGGATGGATACCTCGGGTATTGTTGTCTCTGACCACTTCAAAATTCACCAAAAGGACATGAAGTTCTCGCTCTCTTACTCTGACACCTATCATGCTCATGATCGGCCCTCTACTTCTTCTTATGCTCCTCTACACCCTGAGCGTATGCATGAATATGAGAAATATCTATGCCTAGTTGAAGTGAGACCGACATACAATCGTTAAGCAAGTGTGGCTCCAACCCCATCAGGAACCGGTGAACCCGATCCTCCATCTTAGATACAATAGTGGGAGCATACCTGGCCAACGAATCAAACTGAAGACTGTACTCCCGAATGTTCATGTTACCTTGCTGAAGGGTCAAGAACCTGTCAACTCTGGCCCTTCTAAGCTCTAGTGGCAGATAATGATGAATAAAAGCCTTTGTAAACTCCTGCTATGCCGCTGGAGGGGCATCCTCACCTCTGGACAACTCCCAAGACTCGTACCAATTAACTGCAACATCTTGAAGTCTATAGGAAGCTAGCTCAGCTGACTCAGTCACAGTGGCCTTCATTACCCTCAAAGTCCTCCGCATACTATCGATAAATACCCGAGGGTCCTCATTTAGATCTGCTCAGTGAATATCGAGGGTCTAAATTAATTAAATCACGAACCCACACACTGATGGCCCTATCTGCATGACCAATACCTACTTCCTGGTGCCGAGCTTGTGAATCTACTAATCAAGTTAATAGCTAAATAGCCTCTCTCATCTTCTGACACGGTGCACCTGGCTGAGGAGCTGGATATACAGGGGCAGGCGCTGGAGCTGGTGTTCCTCGGAGCTCCTCTAGAGAGGGCAGGGTATGTGAAGTTTGAGATGGAATCTCACTATGAGACTGTTACCGAGCCCTGGTAAATCGTGGCGCTCGACTAGTAGTCTCATCAGCCACAGACTTTCCCTTCTGGGTGTCTGTAGCTTTCTTAGGCATCGCTGAAAATATAACACATCGTTAGGAAAATGAATCCTCATATCGCATGATCTAAGATAAGAAGAGAGGATAACATCCTATATGTCATGCAGCCTCCTGTTTATAAGTGTGATGCACAAAACACCCATAAACAAGACTCTACTAGACATGGTCTGTAGACAACCCTAGGATAGAACTGCTCCGATACCACTTTTGTCACGACCCAAAGAGAAGGGCCATGACGAGTGCCTGAGTCCTACCTGTCGAACACCCCTAAACATGTGTTTAAGATAAAAACATGAATTAAGGGTAGGTCATAGATAATATCTGTCAATAAACTGCTAAATTACGTGAATAACATACGTGAGGAAAACATGTCCAAAAGACATATACATATACATACGGAATACAATAGGGCGAGCTGGAAAGGCTACTATAGACAACTACATACCCAAGACTGGAAGCCGGCAAGGCCACATACTATTCAACTATACATAACTATCTACAGACCTCTAATAGAGTGTACAGCTATATAAGGACAGGAATGGGCCCTGTCATACCCATATATGTATACAAACACATCATACCAAAACTCAAAGCAGCTCCGGATCAAATGGAGCACACCAACTCTCGCTGATCAATGATCCTAAGAAGGGAGACCGTCAGCATGTCTACCTACACCTGCGGGCATGAAACGCATGGCCCGAGAAATAGGGGCATTAGTAGGAATAATGTACTGAGTATGTAAGGCATAAAAATTAGTACATAAAAAATATAAAAGAAACGTGGAGTAAAGAACACCACAAGTAAGTCTAAACAACTTTGTGAATTCTGAAACATTTATAATGGCATGCACGTGTATATAAATGTCGTATCATGCATAGGTATAGGTGTACATAGCATCATCAAGCCTCTGAGGGCATCCCATCATATCGTCTCGGCCTCTATGGGTGAAATCATCAACGTATACCAACTGATCAGGTGGTGGTGCGTATATAACGCTGTAACCTTTTTCCATATCCCATATACATATAATATACACGTATATAACGCCATATAGTCATGGGCCAATGTACATGTATAAATTAATGAAATGCATAAGTAGTAAGTTAATAAGATTTCTCGCAATGTCATAAGATCAATATGACTTCGGATAAACTTTATCAACTACGTATTTGTCTGAGACCCATGAATTGAAGATATAATAATAATACACATGGGGAATCAAGAATATAGGCACCCCTAGTTCTTCTATGAATAGAGGTATTTATGAAAGTTGTGCGTTTTCTCGTTTCGTTTATATCGTATGAATCATGCCAAAAGGAAAGAAGGGATAGCCTTAACATACCTGAGCCGATTCTCTTGACAATCCCTCTAACACAAGACAATCGCGACAAAACACATGACGATAAGATCGAAGTAGGAAAACATTCGTATGATATTCTTGAGAAAGATTATACCGGGCTCCCTTAGAATTACAAATCTCGTTGCTATTATACTATGTAGTCTCGTATGAAATTTTGCTAAAGCTTTTTTTCCATTACTTTGTAGAGATACAAGCATCTCCCTTAAGTGAATTAGAGAGGTCTTTAGTTGTGGGTCCCACTTGATAAGAATGCCTTTGCCAACCTCCCTAAATGTGACACCTAGATACCTAAGCCAAGGAGTCATTGTTTGGTTTTTATCAAATAACTCCTTGCTGCCACGTTGGGGGGTGATGTTCCCACCGAATAATTTATCCCCCCAATTTCCAATTGATTTGTTAATTTCTCACTTAAATCAATAATTAATCCATTACCAACATAATTAGGTAACATCTTAATTTACTTAAAATACTAATAACTTTTAACATACTTTGTACACCTTATTATCATGGCCATGTGGTACCTTGTATGTCACTAGTCCATAAATACGGGGTATTATAGCTTGGACCGTATTTTATCCCAAATTGACTACCTTCAACGAAAGTCATCTTCTTTGAATTATTTACCCTCTAACCTTCACGACAATTACTTATCGCCTATTATAAATAGCATAAATGCTTTTAACCTCAAAAATAATCTCATTCCCAAGTCTACGTCGATTAACTTATGACGAAACTTTAACGTACAAAATGGAGGATGTAACAACACCCACCTCAAGTCAAAGGCAACTTGTTGATGATGATCAAGTGGTGCAAGAAGAAGAAATCTTGAACAATGTGGTGCAACCTAATGATGAAGTTCGGATTGATATTGATGATAGTGTGGAAGAGACTCAAGAGGAGGTGAACCCATCTAGAGAACACATTATTGACATACCGAAGCCGGTAGTACAAAAGGCTAAGGCACCATTGCCTAAGCCTCCACCTCCATACCCTCAAAGACTTGGCAAGCAAAATGGTGAGAATCAATTCAAGAAGTTCATTCAAACGATGAAGAGTCTCTCAATCAATGTGACATTAGTTGAAGCTTTGGAACAAATACCCGGTTATGCAAAGTTTATAAAGGATCGTGTGACAAAGAAGCGGTAAATGAATTTTGAAACCATCAAAGTCACTCATCAAGTGAGTGCGGTTGTTCATTCAATGGTTCCTAAGTTGGAGAATCCCGGTGCTTTCACGATTCCTTGTACAATTGGAAGTGCCGAGTTTCCTAAAACTCTTTGTGATCTTGGGACAAGTATCAATTTGATGCCCTATTAGGTTTTCAAGACTTTGGGAATAGGGCAACCAAGACCTACCTCTATGAGATTGTGAATGGCCGATCGTACCATGAAGAGGCCTTTGGGTGTGATTGAAGATATCTTGGTTCGTGTTGATAAATTCATTCGTCCGATGGATTTTGTCATCCTAGATTGTGACGTTGATTATGAAGTCCGATTATTCTTGAGAGACCTTTCCTTGCTACGGGGAAGGCTCTTTGTGATGTTGAAGCCGGAGAACTTACCTTTCGGGTTGGTGATGAAAAGGTGGTATTCCATGTGTGTAAGTCCATGCAGCAACCAAATAACAATGAGGTGTGCTCTTTTGTGGACTTGGTGACCGATGTTATTGTTGATGAAACAAGTTCTACAATTATTGTTGGTGATATATTGGACGCAGTCTTTCTCAACTTTAATGATGACGGGATTGGTGGCTTCATGAAATATGTGAACTCTTTGCAAGGAATGGTGTCGTACAATTATGCACCCCGAAAATTATCCTTGGATCTTGAAAATAGGACAACTCATCCTACAAAGCCTTCTATTGAAGAGCCTCTTACCTTGGAGTTGAATTCATTGCCTCCAAATATTCGGTATGAATTTCTTGGTCCTTGATATACTTTATCGGTTATTCTTTCCTCTTGTTTGACTAACGTGCAGGTAGATTCCACTTTGGCGGTGCTACAAAAGAGAAAGAAGGCTATTGGATGGACCTTGGCGGATATTCAGGGGATAAGCCTCGCATTTTGCATGCATAAGTTCAATTTAGATGATGGTTCCAAACCATCTATTGAACATCAAAGGAGACTCAATGAGTCTATGCAAGAAGTTATCAAAAAGGAGATCATCAAGGGGTTGGATGCCGGGATGGTCTACCCCATATCCGATAGTTCGTGGACTTCTCCGGCTCAATGTGTCCCAAAGAAGGGGGCATGCGGTGGTCACCAATGACAAGAATAAGTTTATTTCTATAAGAACGGTGACCGGTTGGAAGGTGTGTATGGACTATCGCAAGCTCAACAAAGTCACAAGGAAGGATCACTTTCCACTTCTTTTATTAGATCAAATGCTCGATAGATTGGCCGTTCGTGCTTTATATTGATTTATTGATGGGGATTCGGGCTACAATTAAATTCTTATTGCTCCGGAAGATCAAGAGAAAACAACCTTTACATATCCCTATGCCACTTTCGCAGTCAAGCGGATGCCATTTGGTTTGTACAATGCACCGACGACTTTTCAAAGATGTATGATGGCTATTTTCATGGATATGGTAGAGGACTACCTTGAGGTTTTCATGGATGACTTCCCAGTGGTTTGAGATTCTTTTGATAATTGTCTTGAAAAGTTGGATAAAGTACTGGCTAGATGTGAAGAAATAAATTTGGTGCTCCATTGGGAGAAATGTCATTTCATGGTCGAGAAAGGCATTGTCCTTGGCCACAAAATCTCAAAGAATGGAATTGAAGTTGACAAGGCAAAGATTGAGTTGATTTCTAAACTTCCACCTTCAACTTCGGTGAAGGGAGTGCGGCATTTCTTAGGCCACACAGGGTTTTACCGTCCATAGCTCCCACCACAACTCTGAGGCCAGTGCCCATGCCCACAACCCTACTATTTGCGCTGCGAGTCTTAACAGCTGGATCCAGACAACTACTGCAAAGTTGTCTGACTTGTCTAGTACTATTACAACGCAGTCCACTTCTCAGGCACCTGAGGCTCCTTCTACCATTAATAAGACACTAAAGAAGATTTTGGAGAACCAGAAGACAATCATGGGCACTTTGGTACAACACGGGTCGGTGATTGAAGAGATGGGCAAGGAAATAAGGAAGATGAGGAAGTCCTAGGCCAGCAAGAGGTCAGTGGATAAGCTCCGGAGAGAGGTGAGCAGAATTACTACTACCGGAGATCTTCCCTTTGACATGCTAATTGACCCGCACCAGTCTGTCCCAGATCCTTCAGCCCCATTTGCACTGGTAGCACCAGGTGGCCAGTATGCAGAGCCATACCTTGCTACCTACACTGCTGAGGTAGTGCATGATATGTTCTCCAACCTAGCCACACCTAGATTCGAAGATGATGAGATCCAGTTGGTTGATCCGGAGGGCATGACATTGTTGGGGACACAGATATGTCCAATGAGCAATAGAGAGTTTTCTTCACCCTTCCCTCCTTTACTCTTATTTTGCTAAGAATTGGGAACAAGGCTTATTTTTA
>AWOL01S0023152.1:0-13075 GCA_000715115.1 Nicotiana otophora | reverse complement strand
GTGTTTGGGGGAGGGGGGATATGGCCATTTTTTGCTGTTGGGAACGGCAAAATTTGCAAATGAGTTCGTTGCCCAACGGCTATATTTCAAAAAAATAATTAAACAATCAAGCGGGACAGACGAGACGGGACGAAATGTTTATCCAGTCCCATCCCGCGTACCGTAAAAAATAGGCCCATCCCGTTTAGAATTATATGGTCGGGCCGGGATACGGGCCGGGACGGCCCGTCCCGTTGGACAGACATAGTTCAAACTAAAGATAGTAAGAGCCCAACTTGAGCTCATATCAACTATTTTGTTTGATACCCATTTGGGCTTGAGAAAACCAAATTGGGTAAAATCACTCTTTGACAGAGAGGTATTGAGTGAGTAATGTAGAGTTGAGAGCTATAATACACCCCAATCAACAAATTAAGTATTAACGTATTTAACCCATTAGGCGAACACCTAGGTCATGGTCACATTCCTAAGCTTTTAAACTGTTTGAAAAAACACGAAAAATATTTATTTCTAATTTATTTTCCTTAGCTCACAATTGTTAGAGTAATAGTAGAAGTAGAAATCAAAACTCTGCGCGGAAGTGCAAATTTAGTCAATCCATTCGCTTTCTTTAATTATATACTCCTAACACCCCATATAACTCTCTGTGGATTCGACCCCGAATCATAGTTGGGTAATTTATATTACATACGACCGTATCATATCTCTTATCGAGGTGTATTGTGGACATCATCAGAAGTGTGAGTAATTGTTGGTCCCAACTGATGAGTGAATGGCTCACCATTGACTCGCTGAAACGACCTTAACTCTAAGAAGGTGGTAACTAATTTATTTGCTTGAGGAAAAGCAAAGACTTAAGTTTGGGGGAGTTGATAAGTGTTGATTTTGACTACTTATTAGCATAATTTTGCTTTTGTTTTAGTCCGAAAGTACTGATTTATGTTCTCCAAACTAATAAAAATATGCAAATTGCAGGAATGTCGGAAATTTGGGCTCCTATGATGAAATTCGACTAAAAAGGAATGTTCCAAATTACAAGGCAAGAAGGGGCACAAAACTTAAGAAGTGCGGTCCGTAGAAGAAAGTGTGGACCGCAGAATTCCATCTGCGGCCGCAGGACAAGTGAAAGAGCCCAACAGAGTTCTAGCTAATGTGCGGCCGCGGAACAAGGTTTGCACTGATAAATGATTCAAGGTTCAGAGAGTGTGAAAATGACCAAGACCTGAGCCTGGCCTGAAGTGCGGACCGCACAAGAAATGTGCGGCCGCAGAAGATGCTTTGCAGATGCAGACCAGAATTGTGCGGCAACAGAATCCAAGACCTTGCTAGCTGAAGAAATATGCGGATCGCACATGGAATTGTGCGGCTGCAGAACCTCCTGAGAGGCATTTTTGTCGACGAATTTTGGGCCACTATAAATAGACGAGATTCACATTTTTAGGTCAAGTTTCGAAGTTTGAGCTGCTGTAGCAGTTATATTTTGCTATTTTAGGAAGTTTGTGATTATTTTAGGTTTCATACATCATATTTTATCATTTTAATCTTAGATTATGACTTTAATTAGCATTTCTTCTTTGTTTTCTTCATTTTCTCACTATGAGTAGATAGATTCTTACTAGGGTTGTGACCCAACCCCAGTGTGTAAACCTTATGATTATTTAATTTAATGTTTGTTTATGATTGAGTGTTGATTATTTAGCTTAGTTTATGCTTCCATTTTAGAATTAATGGATGCAAATATTGATTCATGCCTTGTTGACTTGGTCTCTACTTGAGAAAGAGGGACCTAGTCTAGGATAACTTGGCTAACAAGGAATTGGGCTAATTGAGGGTTTAATTAGCCTAATTAAAAGGTTCAAACTAGAGATAGTGAGAACCCGACTTGGGCTCATATAAACTATTTAGTTTGATACCCATTTAGGCTTGAGAAAACTAAATTGAGCAAAATCACTCTTTAATCGAAAGGTATTGAGTGGATAACGTAGAGTTGAGAGCTATAATACGCCCCAATCAACAAAACAAGAGTTAACGTATTTAACCCATTATGCGAACACCTAGGTTACTGTCACATCCCTAGGCTATTTAACTATTTGAAAAAATACCAAAAATACTCATTCGCTTCTAGTTTCTTTTCTTTGCGTATAATTGCTAGGGTAAAATTAGAATTAGAAATCAAAACCTTTTGTTGGAAGCGCAATTTAGTTATTCCATTCGCTTTCGTCAAGTGTATACTTCTAACACCCATAGTAACTCCAAGTGAAAATCGATCCTGACTCTTAGTAGGTACTATTCTTCCAACGATCGTTTTCGCTCACTATTAAGTGTGAATTGGACGTGGATCACTAGAGAGAAACAGCGGAGGGATTTTACAACAATCAGTAAATAGCAGTAAGAAAAATAACTACTAGAAACTATCACTGTTTCCGTAAGTGACAAAAAAATAATTAGAATAAAGAATGCTGAATTGGGTGAATCATCTTATTGACAGGATCATTTTTATTTACTACAGTATTTATTATCGAATTACAATACATCGATCCACTAGCATGAACATTTTTATGCTAAGAATATATAGTAGTAATATTTTGTTGATAAGTGGCGACACGTGTTTGTTAAATTGTCATCTAAAAGCTTAATAATTAAATCGATGACACTTTTATTTATTTATTTATTTATTTATTTATTTATGTGATACTGATTAATAAGATGCATTAATAGTTATTCCTCCATCAACACACATAATTTGGCCGGTGATGTATGAAGCACATGGGAAGCAAAGGAACGCAACCATAGCTGAGACTTCTTTTGGCTCTCCAACTCGCCCCCCAATTGGAGTCCGAATCGTTAATTTGTCGATATTTTCTTTGTGTACTGGATTTTGCTGCAAATAAATAATGCGAGAGAAAGTTAATACAACGATTAATTTGAGACAAGACAAAATCTTTTAAGTGCTTAGTAGTTTTTGTTGATTGGTTTTTCCCTATGGCATTGTTTGAATAATTTACTATTGAAATAGAATTGTTTTTTTATTCCGACGTATGTTTAATTTCATCTCAAAATGATAGTCACAGCTAGGTTCTTTTCCCAATCTAATCCCATAAACACCTATTCGTGCACGGGTATGTTTACACCAAATTAAGCAAGCTAACCGCAATTAAAAATTAAAATAAAATATTCAATTGTAGTTAAATATAATATATACAAAAGCTAAGGACTAAATAGGTAAACTTACAGAAGCAGCATCAATGAGAGAGGTTCTTATAATCCATGGTGCAACTGCATTAACTCGAATATTGTCCTTAGCCCATTCACATGCCAAACTCCTTGTTAATTGGTTCATTGCTCCTTAATATATAGCGAATGGTGAAAAGAGAAAAAGCAAGAATATAAGGCTGCTTCTTTGTCAAATACTAGTACGTTTTAAGCTCAAAATTATTTAAACGAAGAACTTAAGTTATATATACTAATAGTGCTAAGTTATTTTTTTTAACGCTATCAGAAGTTTAATATGTGATAGTAAATTATTTATCATAAAAATTTGTTTGTAATTGTGTTATAAGTAACCTGATTATCATGTAAATATTCTTTTATAATGGAACTTAAAGTTAAAACAAAAGTTACCATGCTATGGTGGTCAGTGATCATCATTGTTCAAAAACAACCCACTGGTTAGTGCACTAATTACCGTGTATCATTTANACGTTTTAAGCTCAAAATTATTTAAACGAAGAACTTAAGTTATATATACTAATAGTGCTAAGTTTTTTTTTTAACGCTATCAGAAGTTTAATATGCGATAGTAAATTATTTATTATAAAAATTTACTTGTAATTGTGTTATAAGTAACCTGATTATCATGTAAATATTCTTTTATACTGTCAATGCATTGAACTTAAAGTTAAAACAAAAGTTACCATGCTATGGTGGTCAGTGATCATCATTGTTCAAAAACAACCCACTGGTTAGTGCACTAATTACCGTGTATCATTTATTTTTCTCACAATCGGCTTAAAGTTATTTAGACCAAGTAACTGTCTATAGTAAAGCTAATTAATTTGGTAATTTAGGAAATAAAGTAAATCAAATTCTTTAGTTGTTTAAAGTATACATGAATAGTGTATATAAGTTAAATTCAAAATTAAGATTATATAATAAATTAAAAATTAGCCTAAATAGCCGACCACTTAACTGATTAAGCTAAAAATAGTCAATAAATGTCTAACAGTGTATGATCAATGTATAATTTATGCAAATTGGTTAGGAAAAGTAAACTGTAGGTTTCATAGTCGATAAATGTCTAATCATATATAACCAAGTATAATCTGTGTATATCGAGTTCCTTTATAGTATCTCGGGCTAGCTAACTAGTAACTACCTTTAGACGCAGAATAGATGGAACATAAGGGAAGAGAGACAAGGCCAGCGACAGAAGAGATGAAAACAATGCTTCCATTTGCTGAGGCCTTCAAGAAAGGATGTGCTAGCTGCGATAGGTGGTAAGAAGCCTCAAAATTTATGCCCATCATAGTGTTGTAATCTTCATGAGTGAACTCCGTTGTTAATTTAGCTATAGCTACAGCAGCATTATTTATCTAACAAAAAAGAAAGTCAAGTTATATTACTATATATATGTCATGAAAATGAGCTAGCGTAAAATTATAAGCATGTACTAAAAAATATTGTTTTCTTTTTATGATATTAACTGTTTCCACCACCAAGGTGTGTAACGTGACTGTTGCGATCTCTCCACCAATCGACAGAGCTAATTAAGTTTAATGAATAGGGTTTAATTGTATTCCTTCGTCAAAAAATTCTAATGTGTAAAATATAATTTTTTAAATCCCCTTGTCTCAAGGAAATTCTTAAGTATAGTAATAAATGTGGTTCAAAATTGATTTAGGTCACAAGTTTAAATCCTGTAATGCTCCATCATTTTTTTTATGAATCCTCTTGTTATAATTTCTAGCTCCACTACTAGATCTCCGCCCTTCATTACTGAATTCTTGTGTTCGAGCCATGTGAATGGAGAATCTTAGCGTCTTACTGATCTATTAGTAGACCTATCTAGCCCAAATTGATCGACCAATAGGCTTCGAATACGGAATCATTAAAACTAAAAGAAAAAAGAAGATCTTTGTGGAACATTGAACTTACAAGAATGTTAATTTTTCCATCAAAATAGCTGCTAACGGTGTCCATGAACTTTTCTCTTTGAGATCTTGATAGTAAGTCACACACAGATCCTTCCACTTTAAAACCCTTAGTTTTCCATTGTCGAAGACACTCATCAAGCTCTATCTGGTTACGTGAACACGTATAAACATTTGCTCCAAAACTTGCCAATTCTTCTACAATTGCATGCCTAATTAATGTGCAGTCAAAAACAACAAACAATTAATGATAAATTTACTATATGTAATTAATATATTCTGTATCATGACTTATTATAGATGGATTAAGAAGAGTAAACTGAAAATCGAATCACCCTATGCCTCGAGTGCCTCCAGTGACAATAGCAGTAGTCCCTTGAAGACTCCACCTACCATTATCTGCCATTGCTGATTCTGAGCGGATCAATCACACGTTAGCCCCAAGACGTTGGTCTCTAACTAGAAAAGTAAATATTTGAGCTTGAGAAACTCTTGGTATAGTAGGTCCGTAAAATTCACTAGAATAAACAGTATTATTAAATCAGACAAAACAAGAAGCAAAAATCAAAGACGGATATATAAAGCCCTAAACTATAAGATAAGTAAGCCTCTTCTACAACGTTACGATAAAAGCTACTCTAGAATTTATAAGAAAACTATTGAGTTTAATTTCTTGTGTTGTCCAACAAATAAAGTGACCATGACCAATATTATACAAAAGAGGAAGAAGCGACAAATCATGGTGATCCTCGATTTCTCCACAGTTTTAGCCTCAGATCTCTTCACTTTTTAAACCAAGGATATACCGGCAAAAAATCAGAAATAACCTGATTTACTACTTTTAATTAAAAATTAATCATAATTTCAAAAGTAATTGAAACTTAGTCACTTTTTTGTGTAAAAATAAAATTAAAAAAATACCCTTAAAATCCAGAAAAATTACGCATTTTTTACATATGAGATTATAGCATAGTATGCTGGAATTTTATAATTTGCTGAAGTTCCAATATAATATACTGAAAGTTTATACATAAAAATTCAAATCCAGCATATTATGCTGGAACTTTCCGTATTTTATTTAGGATACTTTTATCCAAATTTTATATCCGCAAAAAATAATGACTATTTTTCAATAACTTTACAAATGCTGACTATTTTTTAATTACCAATCCGAAAACTGATAATTCCATACTATTTTGACGGCTATACTTACAGTGGACAGGGTCTATTGCGAAATTCATACTAATTCCGAATTGTTTTATCTTAATTTATTTTGTCTATTCTAACTATGAAAACTTTTGACTATAAGCGAGGACAAGTGTGATTTGGTTAATGATTTTTTTTCGTGTCTCTTTTTTTGGTCCAAAGTATACAAGCAATATTGGCCGGCTAATTACTTGTTTCCATCGCATGTCTTAGACAAGTGTTTTTGTTGTGGTGACCCTTGTTGGCGATAACAACAAAACCGTTTTTTGGTCGTAATTGCTTATAATTTTAAATAGTTTTTTTCTTTTCAAATAAAAATGACTTCAATTATTCCCAATACTGCAAAGACTTTTACCAATCCCTTAACGTTTTAATACTATTACTTCATGAACTTAGAAAAGTAAGATTACATTGGATTATTCGATTAAGAGAACCGAATATATGGGCCTTTATTACTGACATGCCGATCCTATCGGGAAAGGTTACTTTAGCATGCGGCCGAAACTATTTATATTTGATAGCCGTAAAAATATATATAATTTATATACTTTTTGTATATAACATGCATAATATATATATATACAAAAATATACAAAAATATATATTTTTCGACTATTATTTTAAAAACGATTATACATTATCATTTTCCTAATTCTTTTGGACTCAATTTTTGAAACTTGGCAGTCATTGTCTTGTTGGACTAGCGATCCACTAGGGCCAGTAAATAGTCCCATTAAGCACAATGCTACAAGGTTCGGAAGATCGGTGTACTAAAAAATTCCAAATAAAGTAGGATATTTGGTAGAATCAAGCCAAAAGAATTAGTACAATTAATATACCAAAAGATAAAAATAAAGTGATAAAGAGAGATAAGAGATGAGAGCTTTTCTTATTTTTCTTATTTCTTCCAAGTATTTTTCAAATGTATATAATATAACTTCTCATCTTCTATTTATAGTATTATATAGATGTATACAAAAAAATACCTTAAACATAACATTAATTAAGCAATTGAGATCACGGAGAAGATGAAAGTGGTAAACAATTAAACATAGTGGAAATGAGTAGTGAGAGTTATGGATATTCAATTAAGAGTTATGGACATCTATCATTAGATAATTATTTATAACTGATAGTAGGCTATAATTATGTAGTTTGGCCACTATTTGCACACTAAATTGGCTGCAATTTATTGATGTTTGAGAGTTAAATAATAATAAATTGCTCTGATTGAGAACTTTATGCTTTGCAGGAGTAATTTCGGGCTATGATGAAGTTAAGGAGTGTTTTGGAGCTAGTATGGAGCATTGAAGGCCAAGTAAAAACTTGTGGAATAAATTGGGATCCCATTTGAGGATCGAAGGAGGTTAGCAAACTTAAAAAGAAGAATGAAGAAGGGTGCATGAAATTGCCCAGGTGCGCGGTTGGTGCGCGGCCGCGCACTAGGCCGCGCAAGTCAGGCAGAAACTGGCCAAAGTGCGCTGCCAGATGCGCGGTCACCTTCCCAGGTGCGCGGCCGAGCACGTCCCTCCGAGAAAAAAATATTCCAAGGCTAAAATTGTAATTCCAGAGGCGACCATCCTTGACCTATATGAAGCACAGCTCGCCCAAAAAGATGGAATCGGGGTTTTTAGAAGAACTTTGAAGGCAAGAACAGGCAAGGAGCGAGACGGAAGATTCGGAAGCGAGTTTTTATCTTTCTTTCTCCCTTTTTTATCATTGATGATGAATTCTTATGTTGTGATTGTGAAAACAATTATGAGTAGCTAAACTCTTTATTCTAGGGTTTGATGGAACCTCTTGGAGGATGAATCTTTGTTGTGTTTAATATAAATTCGGCATTGAATCTTCTTTACTTGTTCAACTACGTGATTATTGTGGTTGATTGAAGGGCCCTCAATCGGCTATGCCTATTTAGTGTGTATTAGGGTATATGTTTAGGTAGTTGTTGAATAACATCACTCCTATCATATAAGAGGGATCAATACGGAGGGTTTAAAGGTGGGTTTAGGAATAACGAAACCTTGATGCGATTGTACTGAGCGGTCAAATAGTGCTAGCTAGCGTAATTCGAAAGAATACGTTTAGTAAATCGTTGTAGTTAGTCAGAAGAGAATTGTGACACCTAAAGTACTCACAATCGGTAGAGAATATCTAGGCGAATTTGTAGCAGACGTAGCAGGGAGGATTCCGATAAGATGGGAAATCGTAACTCTAGATCCTCCTAATCTTGTCTACAACAGTTGCTTTATTAGTAATAAAATTATAGATTTTTGTTACCTTGTTATTAGTTAATAAACACTCAAGTCATTATTCTATCTTGTTGGAAGTTGATTATTTGGATTCTTGGTGAAATAAAAGTTGTGATTAGTACGTTAATTCCCTGTGGGATTCGACTCCGGACTTGTAAACCGGATTATATTTGCAACGACCGCTTAGTCCTTTTTATAAGGCATAGTTGGGCGTGATCAAATTTTGGCGTTGTTATCGGAAAATTAACGGTGTTATTAATTGCAGCAAAAGAAGAGCTAGAATTCTTAGTGTAGTCAATTTTCTTCATCTTAAACTAAATACATTGAATTTCTAACGTTTGTAGTCTTGGGTGTTACAGGTACATGCCTAGAAACTCCTCAAGAACCGGTGAATTGCTCGACGCATTATGAAATCCTGAGAAAGTTTTCAATGCATTGAATCGTGCGAATAAGAAAGACAAACAACAACAGAATTCAACAGAACAAATCGAACCAGAAATGGATGACGGAATAGAAAATCCAAACAACAACAGAAACAATGCAAATGAACCAAACAATTAGGGTGTGGTGCCTCTTGTACCTGAAACAACCTTGTATGATTGGGCACAACCCACCGCCTAAAATCTGGCAACATCAATTGCAGTCCCTCACATACAAGCAGAATCATTTCAAATCACGAACAACATGCTACATTTGTTGCAGAAAAAGGGACTGTTCTCAGGGTCTTACATTGAAGATCCTCAGCAATATCTGAAAAATTTCCTGTCGATATGTGTCACGGAAAGTCAACCAAATGTGACACCGGAAGCAATAAGGCTGTTGTTATTTCCATTCTTGGTGACTGGAGAGGATCAGACGTGGCTCAATTCACTCCCCATAAATTCCATCACTACTTGGGAGGAATTAGTCAAGCAATTTTTGAACAAGTTCTACCCACCTAATAAGACTGCCAAATAAGTTGATGAGATTGAGCTTCAGGCAGAGACCAACAGAGACACTACAAGAAACGTGGGAGAGGTTCAAAGGTATGCTAGTTAAGTGTCCTCATCATGGCATTCCAGATCAGATGTTAGGCCAAAGGTTCTACATGGGATTGGCAGATAGCTCGAAGGCCAATGTTGATGCTTCAGCATGATGAGCATTTTTGAGCAAATCATTTATAGAATGCAAGATTTTACTCGATAAAATGGCTCAAAACTCATGATAGATGCCAAGAGACTCTATGATCCCTCCTGTTGTTTACTCAGTGGCTTTGGATCCAAACAACTCCATAGCTGAAAATATGGCCACTCTGATGACGCAAATGAGTATCCTCACCAAAAGGATTGATGAATCAGGCCAAAAGCAACAGGTACACATAGTTGATGCAACTAATGGGGGTTTATGTACACCATGTATCAACTAACCTTATGTATGCTTGTGGAGTGCGGAAAGTGACAACTAGAACCATCAGGAGAATATGAACTATGTGGCCAACTATGGAGGACAGCGGCAAGGTGGTCGGAATTGGGGGCAGCAAAATCAGCAGTATAGACCAACACAGCAGCAGTACAATAATGGTAACAATCCTGGAGCCATGAGACCACAAGGTCAAGTTGTGCCGTACCAAAGACAACAGGGCTACAATCAGCAAAATCAGTAGCTAGCTTATCAACAGCCTCAACAACAATAGATTGTGAGACATGATGATGGGTTTGCTGAACTTAAAGGAATACTGGACAACAACAATAGAATGCTGCAATAACTGATTGGGTCCACTGGAAAAATGCAAGAGAGAGTAGACTCACATGAATCAGCGATAAAGGGTATTGAGATTCAGTTAGGGCAGGTCTCTATAGCTCTAAACAATCGTCCCCAAGGGACGCTACCTGTAGATACACAAGTCAATCCAAAAGAACAGGGACCGAAGCATCTTATGGCGATGAGTTTAAGAAATGGTAAAGATATTGATCTAGAGCAAGAAATTGCTCGCAAAAGCCGACCAACTGAAACATTTGTGCCAGTACCAATAGATATAGATGATTCGACAGGGTTAACAGAGGTGACGGTACAATATGCACCAAATGAATCTAGCAAAGAAAAAGAAATTATGAAGGAAACTGAGTTAGTGAAAGAGAAGGCAGTCGAAACAGAGCCCGAGCAAGTTCAAACTCAAACCACAGGAAAGAAGCGGCCTCCAGCACCCTCCCTCCCGAGATTGGCCAAATATCAGAAAGATGAGCAGTATAAGAAATTCATGGAGATGTTGAAGCAAATCCAGGCGAATATCCCATTGATTGACGCCTTGAAACAAAATGCCTGGTTATGCTAAAATGATGAAAGACTTGATGTATCGTAAGTTCGACTTTCAAGACTTAGCCACGGTTACACTGACTCAGATATGTAGTATTGTTGTGATGAGACCCATAGCTGAGAAGCTGTCTGACCCAGGGAGTTTCACTATTCCATGCACAATATGCAACTATACTTTTGCTAAGGCACTTTGTGATTTGGGGGAGAGCATAAACTTGATGCCCTTGGCTATTTATAAAAAGGTTAGGAATTGGAAGAGCAAGACCCACATCCATGTTACTACAGCTAGCCGACCGAACGGTGAAGAGGCCCTCAGGTATACTTGATGATGTGCTGGTGCAGGTAGGAAAGTTCGTGTTTCCGACAGATTTTGTCATTCTGGACTGCCGGGTTAACGAGGAGATTCCCATAATTTTGGGGAGGCCATTCTTGACCACTGGGAGAGCTCTAATTGATTGTGAAACTGGGGAGCTAAATATGAAACTGAACGATGAAGAGATAACGTTCAATGTGCAGAAATCTATGTGGCGACCCAGTGAGTTTGCTAACTGCTCTCTGATAGAGGTTGTGGATGTGATTTTGGAAGAGGGAGATGAGACTCTGAAAGCAAAAAGACCCTCTAGTAGCATGCCTCATGAACCTAGAAGAAATGGATGGTGAGGACTTGGCAGAGTGGGTTTTGGCCCTTGAAGGGCGAGGGTACTGGAAAAGAGAGCTTGAATTCGAGCCCTTACACTTAGAAGAAAGAAAAACACCTCCAGTTAAGCCATCAATTGAATAGCCACCACAGTTGGAGCTAAACCCATTGCCGTCTCACCTCAGGTGTACCTTCTTGGGACCTAAATCCATTTTACATGTTATTATCTCATCCAGTTTGTTAGATGTGCAGGCAGAACAACTTTTGCAGGTGTTAATGAAATGCAAGAGTGCAATTGGCTGGACCATTACAGATATTAAGGGGATCATCCCGGCATTTTGCATGCATAAGATTCTACTAGAAGATGAGCACAAACCCTCCAGAGAACATCAAAGAAGGCTGAACCCTAACATGAAAGAAGTGGTGAAGAAAGAAGTGATCAAGTGGTTATATACAAGAATCATCTTCCCTATCTCTAACAGTAAATGGGTCAGCCCGGTTCAGTGTGTGCCAAAGAATGGTGGAATGACTGTAGTGCAAAATGAGAATAATGAGTTGATCTCGACTCGTGCAGTCTCGGGCTGACGAATTTGCATGGATTATAGAAAACCGAACACGGCTACCTGGAAAGACCATTTTTCCTTGCCATTCATTGACAAATGTTAGATATATTGGCAGGGAGGTCTCACTTCTGCTTTTTGGATGGATATTCGGGGTACAATCAAATTTCAATAGCCCCTGAGGATAGAGAAAAAACGTCGTTTGCTTGTCCGTATGGCATCTTTTCCTTTCTGAGAATGCCGTTTGGCCTATGCAATACACCGACCACCTTTCGGAGGTGTATGTTAGCCATTTTCACTGATATGGTTAAAGATATTATGGAAGTCTTTATGGATGATTTCTCAGTAGTGGGGGATTCATTTGAAGACTGTCTTCACAATTTAATAAGAGTGTTTTAAAGGTGTGTGGAAACAAATTTAGTGCTGAACTGGGAGAAATGCCATTTTATGGTACAAGAAAATATAGTGTTGGGGCATCGAGTGTCCAGTAAGGGTATTAAGGTCGACCATGCTAAGGTTGACGTGACTGAGAAGTTTCCACCGCCCACTTCGGTCAAGGCAGTAAGAAGTTTCCTTGGGCACGCCGGATTCTACAGGCGATTTATAAAGGATTTTTCTAAAATTGCTAACCCCTTATGTAAACTCCTTGAAAAGGATCATTCCTTTGTGTTTTCTGATGACTGCAGGTTAGCATTTGAGGAGTTGAAGAAGAGACTGGTGACTGCAGCAATCATCGTTGCACCCAACTGGGAGCAACCATTTGAGCTCATGTGTGATGCGAGTGACTATGCTATAGGAGCAGTTCTGGGGCAGTGAAAGGACAAACTGGTGCACCCAATTTACTACGCAAGCAGAATGATAAGCGGTGCACAACTCAATTATACCGTGACTGAAAAAGAGATATTGGTTGTGGTATTTGCATTCGACAAATTCAGGTCTAATTTGATTGGTTCAAAAGTGATTGTTTATACTGACCAT
>AWOL01S0023150.1:0-15906 GCA_000715115.1 Nicotiana otophora | reverse complement strand
AACCTCTTCAACTTGGTCATCTTCAACGTCCACATCCCCCAAAGGCATATTTTCGAGTTGATCGTTGTTGTTTGCCATTATAGTACCTAAAATTAATTCACACAAATCAGTAACAAGGAAGGAAAAGAAGACAATTCACACACAAAATTAAATATATAGCTAAATCCCTTTTTTATGCTCCCCGGAAATGACGCCAAAAATTGGTCCCTTCCAAGTTCACACCTCAATTCAATATTATGAAACAGTCGATTGCAATAGTAATATCCAACAAGGAGTCGGGGTCGAATTCCACAGGGAGCTATACGTGGGATTTAAGAGTATAAATTGTAGTGTATGAGTATGAACTATCTCAAATTGCACATCCACAAACTTGGGTTGTTTCTAAGTCTAATTTAAACTAAGATTACAAACTAAGAATTTAAACTAGGAAATTGATTTTGGTTATTTTTCAAATGATATAAAAGGCCTAGGTCTATGACCTTCACCTAGGTGTTCGCTTAATGGGTTGTAAGCCTTAAAGCTTATTTTATTGGACGGGATATATTATAGCTATCAACACTCAAGTACTCACTCGATACCTCTCAGTCAAAAAGTAATTTTGCCCAATTTGTCTTTCTTAAGTCCAAATAGGTATTGAACAAAGCAGTTGATAATAATCTCAAGTCAGATTTTACTATCTCTAGGTTCAACCCTTTAATTGGGCTTATCAATCTCTCGGTTGACCCAATTTCTTGTTAGCCAAATTTTTCTATACTAAATCTCTCTTTCTTAAGTAGAAACCAAGTCAAATAGGCATGAACTAATATTTACAACCATTAATTCTATAATTAAAAGCAAGAACAAGGCTAAATAATAAGCATCCAACCATAAACAAGACATAATTCAAACACCCATTAAGTTTACACTCTAGGGTTGGGTCACAACCTTAGTGAAAATTTAGCTACCCATACTTAAGACAGAAGAAATAATAATTAAACCTATATTGATAATTAGAGTAAAGAAATCTATGTTCAAAAAGCTCAAAATGGCAAAACCTACTAAAGAGAGTAAAGAAAAACGGCTACTGTATCTATTGATGTCAAAACTTGACCTAAAAAAGTGAAACTTTTTAATTTATACAACGCTAGAATTTTCAAACAAAAATTCCATTTCGGAGGTTCTGCGGCCGCACAATTCCATGTGCGGTCCGCACTTTTGCTTCAACCTGACAGGATTGAAATCTTGCGGCCGCACAATTCTGAATTGCGGCCACATCTCTCTCTTTATGCGGTCCGCACATTTCTGAGTGCAGCCGTACATGGCTCTTTTGTGAACCGCACAAATGCAACTGCGGCCGCATAGCTGATCTTCTGCGGCCGCACAATAATTGTACGGTCCGCACTTCCGTTGACAGGTTCTCTGAACTTTTGCTCTTACCTAGCTTTTGCGGCCGCACTTCTCACAGATCTCTGATAAGTTCTTCTGCATAATCTGCGGCCGCAAATGATATTCTGCGGTCCGCACTTTAAGTTTCTGTGTTTGTTTTGTCCTTGAATTCAGATCACTCGTTCTTGAGTAGGATTTCATCTTGGAGGCTTATTTTCCAATATTCCTGCAATTAAGCATATTTGATCAGTTTTTGGGAACGCAATTAAACATTTTTGGACTCAAACGAAAGCTAAAAGGCGCTAATAAGTAGTCAAAATCCCCACTTATCAGTAAACCTGTATCGTATCCCCCTCGGCCGGGTTTAACTCGATATGATTGGGAAGGCCGAATTTAGCCTTAAGCTCCGCTAATTTCTTCACCGTCATCACTGACCGAAAAGCTCCAGGTGCGGCCTTTGGTAATTTCGCGAAATCGGATCTGGAATCAGGGTTGCGTGGGATTATCTCCTCCACCGATAAGAAGGTTTCATCCTCAACAGTGGCAGGAACGCTCTCCTCATGGGAGGGGAACACCACTGCCAAAGGAGCAACACGACCCCCCTCTCTAGACTCAGAAGGTACGTTAGACATGATTCAACGTAAGGAAGGAGAATAACAAACGAGCGGGAATGAAGAACAATGTATGTCACTGAAACAGAGAAGAGAAATTCGAAGAAGAAGAAAACAAGAGAAAGGTATGGGATTTTGAAGCGTTAGAAGATTTAAACTCCAAAATCGTGTTCAAAGACCTCTATTTATAAAGGTCATGGCACCTAAACCGAAAATGGCTCATCATGATTGGCACCGGAACCGAAGCGGTAGGACTAATCAACGGTCGCACGCGAAACAAAATGACGCATCGGGAATATGCGTCATAATGACGTCATGATGTCATCCAAACTCATGGACAGCATAACTCCAGCAAATCGCCGGGGAAATTCGAAGCATTTGAAATGTGCAGATCATAGAGGGCCACATTACCTGCTCGCCGCAACAACCACGACCTACATAGTCCACTTGATTAGCTCGACCACCAACAACACGATCCGTTCATCGAACTCGTCCGCGAAGTCGGCCTCAATAAGTGGAGGGACTAACTGTATGGGTCAAAATCTATCTTTAGAATATTTAAGTCAAAATAGTATTGGTGGAACGTTCCCAACGGTCACTTGACGAAGTAATCTAAGAAACGATGAAGTCCGTGGTCGAAGCGTCAGTAAGGGCTGAAGCCGAGGAGTCATCAAGGATTGAGGCCAAGGTCGAGCACCCTTGATAGAGTTATAATATCTAGTTTCAAGATAGGACATAAAAAAGAATATTCTAATTGATATTCTTTGCACTTGTACTGTTAGGGTTTTTATGAACATGTTCTCTATAAATAGAAAGAGACACAATGATAGGGGACATGTGATACTCATTTGTAAAATACACTTTGACTTTAAAGGAGAGAATCGGGTCTTATTGCACGCATACAAACACAACTTTTTCACTAAGATTCTTGTTCATACTTTTTCACTGGATCCGAGAATAACTCAGATATTCAAAGGCTTATCCATCACTCATCATTGTCAAAAAGAACATTCACATATTTCATCCTTTCTTGGGTGACTCATTCGTTCTATTTACATAATTGTCATTTATTGCTATTCATCATTATTTAATGCTACATTACTTCCTTTGACTTCTTAAATACTGATTGTGTGTCGCCGTTGCTATTGAAATATATCTACGTAGTATTTATTGCACTTCTGAGAACTTCATCTTTGGAATATTATTATTAACTAAGATTAACCCTCATTTATTTAAATTTAATTAGTTGAACAAAATATATATTTTTTGGTCAAACAATATGACCTAACAAGATCTGATTTATTTATTGCACGAAGATGTTTAAACGTCAAACACATTTATTTATTGCACTAATAACAGTTTTACTTGTCATACGCGTAATACGTAACCTGTTGGCGCCTAATATTAAAAAAATTCAATTATCTGAAATGTATCTGGAAAATACATTTGATAAGTGAACTAGAAAAATGCAAACACAATTCAATCTTGTAACACAATTGGTGTTTCCAACAAGAATTTTGCTCTCCACATTTTCTTGAATTGAATAAAGTAACAAAAGTGAAAATAATAGACATAGAGATTTTGATTTCTTTTTTGTGAGTGTAATAGGGGGTGGCATGTTAGAAGTATACAAGAGAAATAAGTCAGATACCAAGATAATATAGACGTAAGGAGCTTAATTAAAGCTATTCGACTTCGGAATCGAATCATGTCAGTGGTCAAAGGAAACCATAGAATAATTTAAATGTGTCACTTAGATTAAGACATTATTTACTACTCCCATTACCCATATATATGTGAAGATATAAGATATTAACTGTTAGTCTATAAGCATGCCTTAAGTTTAATATAACTTCCAGTTAATGGAAATTTTATATATATGCCATTTAATAAGTTTATTTTCTCATTTAATATACCGTCCAAAAGAGGAAGTGTGGCTTTTAAATTTAACGTTTTAAATCTATGATACTTAACAAACAGAACATACATGTAATGGACAAATAATGGAAGGGAGAAAGTAATACTCCACTAAATAACAGCCAAGAAAACGCAAATGCCACGTACTTTGTGGTCTCATTCTGAGAAGGGGGCGACTCCCTCTCTTCAGTCAGTTTGTCTGGACATCTCCTTCCCTATATATAACCACTTTTTTTCTTCAAGCTCAGCTATATACTACTTCTCTATCAATCCTTCGATTTTCAGATGGAGCATAATGAAAAGGGTGGTGCGGCAGTGACAGTGACAGTTCCGGCAGCAGAGATTGTGAATGGAGGCGGACTATCAAAGGAGGTGCATTATAGGGGAGTGAGGAAGAGGCTGTGGGGGAGATATGCTGCTGAGATCAGAGATCCTCTCAAAAATTCTCGTGTGTGGTTGGGGACATTTGATAGAGCAGAGGAAGCTGCCAGAGCTTATGATGCTGCGGCAAGGGAGTTTCACGGTACAAAGGCCAAGACCAATTTTCCTTCTCCGGCAGTTATTAAGGACTCGTCACCGGCACCGTTGAATCGTAACCTCGGAAGTGGGTCTTCCGTTGGTAGTGCGGGGAGTTTCACGTATCTGAAACAGAACAACCTCAACCTCGGCGGTGGGTCCTCCGTTGGTAGTGCGGCGAGTTTCACGTATCTGAAACAGAACTATCAGTTTCGTCATGTTCCTGCTGCCGGAGGTTTTGCTCCGCCATCGGCGCGTGATTATCAGTATTTAGAGGCTTTAACTGGAGCTGAAGTGAGTAATCGCGACCCCAGTAGCCAAAGAGGGACGGTTGCTTTCTTAGGTGGCGGCGATAGCGTCAGTGGGTGTGGGATTCCGACTGAGTCAGAATCATCATCGGTGCTAAACTACAACTTTAACGATCTAAATCAACCAACCATCACCACCAACTGTCTAAATCTGGACCTCAACCTTCCACCGCCGGATTACATGTGAAACGGCGACAATTTTTCATCGGGAATTAATGTGTATGCATCTCCATTTTTAAAAATAAAAAATAAAATTAGTCGTAGTTTCCTTTTAAATTCTCAAGTGGCGGTGAGGGACGGCTGGTGAGTTCACACGTTTAGCCTATAGTGTGAACATAAGATTTAAATATATAATCTCAAATTTTACTGCAGAGAAAGTTTTAGAAAGAAAGTTTGACCAACTTTTCAACCAAGCGCCACCGTAGTACAATTGTGGAATATAAACAATCATATTTCAAAGTATTGTCGTATTTTACAACTTGTTTGAATATAGTTATCTTAAAGTATATTATTTATTGATATTTAAATCATATTGTATCATATTATTAAATTCGTCGTTATGTAACTATAAATTGATTTGTTGTTACTTTATTTTTTAATTTTATATTGTCCTTCCTTATTGTTAAATAATCATATTTTATTTTTTACCTTATCTTTTTATATACTAATTCTACTTCATACCCCTTTTTTGTAATAATTTTTCAGATTGCCGATGCATGCAATCATAAAACGATGACAAACGATACTATTTATCAAAACCTTGTATTTATCAAAATAATACAAATATAACATAACACAATATAGTACCATATACTATGAAACAATTGTTAGATTTTCCTATTATATATATGACCCAATATAATAAAGGCCATAATTAATATTTAATGAAAAATAAATCTCGTCCGTCCGATCAGTTACTTGATGGACGTACCAGATTAAGTGAGAACCTCTATAAATTGGTCATCTCCCCACCCATTAGGGTTACCATCTATTCTATTCTTCTTTTCCATCACTAAAGGCGGTGGTAACGAAGGTAAGGCAAGGGGCGAGAAACCAATTTAATTAACGCTTTCACTTTGTGATAATGGCTTCCGCCTCAGGTATATTTTCTGCAATGATTATATATAAGATTATTATGTTTAAGATTCTAATATGAATTAAAGTTTATGTTTACAAGTATCATAAACCTGGATTGTTTGAACTGACAATCTTCGTAAAAGGAATTATATATTTCTAGCTGTGTTGTTGTTGTTACGAAAGTGTCGTATTGTTAAAATTAGAACTTCACACATATTCAAAGATTTGATCACGTATGTGAAGTTTCTGTTCATAGACAAAATATCAATAAACTTATAGGATAAACTCTAGTTATATTATGTCAACGTCATTTATGGATCAAGAGTCCATTGGTTTTATCCACCAATTTCATCTCTGTTTTCACTCTTCGTGGCTTGAAAGCACTTTTGCTTTGGTTGATCAGATATTTGATGTTAAAATNAACGATGAAGTCCGTGGTCGAAGCGTCAGTAAGGGCTGAAGCCGAGGAGTCATCAAGGATTGAGGCCAAGGTCGAGCACCCTTGATAGAGTTATAATATCTAGTTTCAAGATAGGACATAAAAAAGAATATTCTAATTGATATTCTTTGCACTTGTACTGTTAGGGTTTTTATGAACATGTTCTCTATAAATAGAAAGAGACACAATGATAGGGGACATGTGATACTCATTTGTAAAATACACTTTGACTTTAAAGGAGAGAATCGGGTCTTATTGCACGCATACAAACACAACTTTTTCACTAAGATTCTTGTTCATACTTTTTCACTGGATCCGAGAATAACTCAGATATTCAAAGGCTTATCCATCACTCATCATTGTCAAAAAGAACATTCACATATTTCATCCTTTCTTGGGTGACTCATTCGTTCTATTTACATAATTGTCATTTATTGCTATTCATCATTATTTAATGCTACATTACTTCCTTTGACTTCTTAAATACTGATTGTGTGTCGCCGTTGCTATTGAAATATATCTACGTAGTATTTATTGCACTTCTGAGAACTTCATCTTTGGAATATTATTATTAACTAAGATTAACCCTCATTTATTTAAATTTAATTAGTTGAACAAAATATATATTTTTTGGTCAAACAATATGACCTAACAAGATCTGATTTATTTATTGCACGAAGATGTTTAAACGTCAAACACATTTATTTATTGCACTAATAACAGTTTTACTTGTCATACGCGTAATACGTAACCTGTTGGCGCCTAATATTAAAAAAATTCAATTATCTGAAATGTATCTGGAAAATACATTTGATAAGTGAACTAGAAAAATGCAAACACAATTCAATCTTGTAACACAATTGGTGTTTCCAACAAGAATTTTGCTCTCCACATTTTCTTGAATTGAATAAAGTAACAAAAGTGAAAATAATAGACATAGAGATTTTGATTTCTTTTTTGTGAGTGTAATAGGGGGTGGCATGTTAGAAGTATACAAGAGAAATAAGTCAGATACCAAGATAATATAGACGTAAGGAGCTTAATTAAAGCTATTCGACTTCGGAATCGAATCATGTCAGTGGTCAAAGGAAACCATAGAATAATTTAAATGTGTCACTTAGATTAAGACATTATTTACTACTCCCATTACCCATATATATGTGAAGATATAAGATATTAACTGTTAGTCTATAAGCATGCCTTAAGTTTAATATAACTTCCAGTTAATGGAAATTTTATATATATGCCATTTAATAAGTTTATTTTCTCATTTAATATACCGTCCAAAAGAGGAAGTGTGGCTTTTAAATTTAACGTTTTAAATCTATGATACTTAACAAACAGAACATACATGTAATGGACAAATAATGGAAGGGAGAAAGTAATACTCCACTAAATAACAGCCAAGAAAACGCAAATGCCACGTACTTTGTGGTCTCATTCTGAGAAGGGGGCGACTCCCTCTCTTCAGTCAGTTTGTCTGGACATCTCCTTCCCTATATATAACCACTTTTTTTCTTCAAGCTCAGCTATATACTACTTCTCTATCAATCCTTCGATTTTCAGATGGAGCATAATGAAAAGGGTGGTGCGGCAGTGACAGTGACAGTTCCGGCAGCAGAGATTGTGAATGGAGGCGGACTATCAAAGGAGGTGCATTATAGGGGAGTGAGGAAGAGGCTGTGGGGGAGATATGCTGCTGAGATCAGAGATCCTCTCAAAAATTCTCGTGTGTGGTTGGGGACATTTGATAGAGCAGAGGAAGCTGCCAGAGCTTATGATGCTGCGGCAAGGGAGTTTCACGGTACAAAGGCCAAGACCAATTTTCCTTCTCCGGCAGTTATTAAGGACTCGTCACCGGCACCGTTGAATCGTAACCTCGGAAGTGGGTCTTCCGTTGGTAGTGCGGGGAGTTTCACGTATCTGAAACAGAACAACCTCAACCTCGGCGGTGGGTCCTCCGTTGGTAGTGCGGCGAGTTTCACGTATCTGAAACAGAACTATCAGTTTCGTCATGTTCCTGCTGCCGGAGGTTTTGCTCCGCCATCGGCGCGTGATTATCAGTATTTAGAGGCTTTAACTGGAGCTGAAGTGAGTAATCGCGACCCCAGTAGCCAAAGAGGGACGGTTGCTTTCTTAGGTGGCGGCGATAGCGTCAGTGGGTGTGGGATTCCGACTGAGTCAGAATCATCATCGGTGCTAAACTACAACTTTAACGATCTAAATCAACCAACCATCACCACCAACTGTCTAAATCTGGACCTCAACCTTCCACCGCCGGATTACATGTGAAACGGCGACAATTTTTCATCGGGAATTAATGTGTATGCATCTCCATTTTTAAAAATAAAAAATAAAATTAGTCGTAGTTTCCTTTTAAATTCTCAAGTGGCGGTGAGGGACGGCTGGTGAGTTCACACGTTTAGCCTATAGTGTGAACATAAGATTTAAATATATAATCTCAAATTTTACTGCAGAGAAANAAACGCAAATGCCACGTACTTTGTGGTCTCATTCTGAGAAGGGGGCGACTCCCTCTCTTCAGTCAGTTTGTCTGGACATCTCCTTCCCTATATATAACCACTTTTTTTCTTCAAGCTCAGCTATATACTACTTCTCTATCAATCCTTCGATTTTCAGATGGAGCATAATGAAAAGGGTGGTGCGGCAGTGACAGTGACAGTTCCGGCAGCAGAGATTGTGAATGGAGGCGGACTATCAAAGGAGGTGCATTATAGGGGAGTGAGGAAGAGGCTGTGGGGGAGATATGCTGCTGAGATCAGAGATCCTCTCAAAAATTCTCGTGTGTGGTTGGGGACATTTGATAGAGCAGAGGAAGCTGCCAGAGCTTATGATGCTGCGGCAAGGGAGTTTCACGGTACAAAGGCCAAGACCAATTTTCCTTCTCCGGCAGTTATTAAGGACTCGTCACCGGCACCGTTGAATCTTAACCTCGGAAGTGGGTCTTCCGTTGGTAGTGCGGGGAGTTTCACGTATCTGAAACAGAACAACCTCAACCTCGGCGGTGGGTCCTCCGTTGGTAGTGCGGCGAGTTTCACGTATCTGAAACAGAACTATCAGTTTCGTCATGTTCCTGCTGCCGGAGGTTTTGCTCCGCCATCGGCGCGTGATTATCAGTATTTAGAGGCTTTAACTGGAGCTGAAGTGAGTAATCGCGACCCCAGTAGCCAAAGAGGGACGGTTGCTTTCTTAGGTGGCGGCGATAGCGTCAGTGGGTGTGGGATTCCGACTGAGTCAGAATCATCATCGGTGCTAAACTACAACTTTAACGATCTAAATCAACCAACCATCACCACCAACTGTCTAAATCTGGACCTCAACCTTCCACCGCCGGATTACATGTGAAACGGCGACAATTTTTCATCGGGAATTAATGTGTATGCATCTCCATTTTTAAAAATAAAAAATAAAATTAGTCGTAGTTTCCTTTTAAATTCTCAAGTGGCGGTGAGGGACGGCTGGTGAGTTCACACGTTTAGCCTATAGTGTGAACATAAGATTTAAATATATAATCTCAAATTTTACTGCAGAGAAAGTTTTAGAAAGAAAGTTTGACCAACTTTTCAACCAAGCGCCACCGTAGTACAATTGTGGAATATAAACAATCATATTTCAAAGTATTGTCGTATTTTACAACTTGTTTGAATATAGTTATCTTAAAGTATATTATTTATTGATATTTAAATCATATTGTATCATATTATTAAATTCGTCGTTATGTAACTATAAATTGATTTGTTGTTACTTTATTTTTTAATTTTATATTGTCCTTCCTTATTGTTAAATAATCATATTTTATTTTTTACCTTATCTTTTTATATACTAATTCTACTTCATACCCCTTTTTTGTAATAATTTTTCAGATTGCCGATGCATGCAATCATAAAACGATGACAAACGATACTATTTATCAAAACCTTGTATTTATCAAAATAATACAAATATAACATAACACAATATAGTACCATATACTATGAAACAATTGTTAGATTTTCCTATTATATATATGACCCAATATAATAAAGGCCATAATTAATATTTAATGAAAAATAAATCTCGTCCGTCCGATCAGTTACTTGATGGACGTACCAGATTAAGTGAGAACCTCTATAAATTGGTCATCTCCCCACCCATTAGGGTTACCATCTATTCTATTCTTCTTTTCCATCACTAAAGGCGGTGGTAACGAAGGTAAGGCAAGGGGCGAGAAACCAATTTAATTAACGCTTTCACTTTGTGATAATGGCTTCCGCCTCAGGTATATTTTCTGCAATGATTATATATAAGATTATTATGTTTAAGATTCTAATATGAATTAAAGTTTATGTTTACAAGTATCATAAACCTGGATTGTTTGAACTGACAATCTTCGTAAAAGGAATTATATATTTCTAGCTGTGTTGTTGTTGTTACGAAAGTGTCGTATTGTTAAAATTAGAACTTCACACATATTCAAAGATTTGATCACGTATGTGAAGTTTCTGTTCATAGACAAAATATCAATAAACTTATAGGATAAACTCTAGTTATATTATGTCAACGTCATTTATGGATCAAGAGTCCATTGGTTTTATCCACCAATTTCATCTCTGTTTTCACTCTTCGTGGCTTGAAAGCACTTTTGCTTTGGTTGATCAGATATTTGATGTTAAAATTATTTAAAGATGATGAAAAAGAATGTGAATTACAGTTTAATTAGTACAGACACTAAAGTTACTCCTTGTTTTTAGTTTCTGCCGGCTATGTGACAATATTTTCTTTGGCAGAATACATTTTAAATTTGTCCACCCTTTTCACTTTAACCCTTTTCACTTTAACATTTTACCTTAATTCTATTTTATTTGAACACCTTAACATAGCTTTTACTGTGTCATTTAGACATAAAATACTGACATGTCATTGCGCGTATTTCACACCTCTTTTAAGAGTGACAAAGTGGATTGCTATGATGGTAAGCGCCCTCCACTTCCAACCAAGAGGTTGTGAGTTCGAGTCACTCCAAGAGCAAGGTGGAAATTCTTGGAGGGAAGGATGCCGAGGGTCTATTGAAAACAGTGTCTCTACCCCAAGGTAAGGGTAAGATCTGCGTACATACTATCCTCCCCAAACCCCTAAACTCCACTAATAGAATTATACTGGGTTGTTGTTGTTGTTTTAAGAGCCCGGACCGCATATATAAGGCCATTGGTGTGGCCCGAACTGCAGGTGAAAACAAAAGACATTATTTTAAAAAAAATCTATTTCTCTTGTTCATCTTCTCAATACTCAATAGGATACTACCACAAATGTGCCGCCAATTTCCATCACCATACCCACTGCTTCATCTAAAACCAAGTTTTTTTACAAATAAAAAATAAAAATTCATTTGTATTGCACCATGAAACCTCCATGAAACACCATGGAAACCTCCATTAGATACACCTTATTTTCCTTTCAAAAAACCAGTAACAAACACCATTAAACCAGCCATCAAACCCAGCTGAACCACCTCCAAAACTATCATTAGTTTCGATATTGCCTTCGACCCCTCTATTTTCCTATTCAATGCACACGAAATAAGGTTTTATTATCACGCACACATACAGTCTTCTCTAATTTATATCTAAAATTACACAATTTAAAAGTTTATGCAATTATTGAATAATGGATTACCACTATAATTGCCCAAGAAAAGTACCATTTATTGATATATTTGGAGCTCAAGGGTTGTAAATCTCTGCAAATATAATTTTTTTGTGAGGATTGTAAATTAAGAATTTTGGACTTTTTTTGCCAAAGAGGGTGAAATAGAGGAGGAAGCCGTCGGGAAGACGACGGAAGGAAGGGGGTTGTAAGAAGCATGGGGTGAACAGGGGACCGGTCGCCGATGGAAGAGATGGATCGGAGTAACAAGAATCTGTCGCCGGCAGGGAATTTGTAGAAGATTAAAGAGTGGTAGGATGGGATAAAGGGGTCGTCTGGGAAGATGAGGAAGGGGTGGGTGGGGTTCTTATTTTTCTTTTATTTTTTTCAAATATTTTTTTTAATTTGTTGAAATTAAATCCACATGTCCTCGTCTTATTCGTTACTTGGCGTGTGAATTACAAGCATCTTTTATGTTTGGCTGCCTATCAAATTTTGTATATAAATGACACAGTAATAATCTCGTTATAGGGTTCAAATGAAACAGACTCGGAATTAAGTGTTATAATGAAAAAAAGAATAAGTTTAATGACAAGCTGATGTATTCTGCCATTTTGTTTTTTAGGGTTTCTGGCATCTAAATTAATAAGTCACCCATAAAGTAGCATTACACAATTAATGATAATTTTATAATAAAGAAGGAAAGTAACTAATGTTTGTAATGGGAATCTAAACATATAGGATTAAATTACTCCACAATCTCACCAGTGAAGTAACGTGACCTTTAAGGTAGATATTCTGCCTCAACTTTCTAAGCCCATAATGAATTGTTTTATTTTTAAAAGCAATTTTCCATAAGTTGATTAAAAATTCGTTATTGTTTTTCCTTGGCTTGATAAAGGCAGTTATTAATTTTTTTTATGTATGTGATTATGTTCATATAGTTTGATAGTCAACAAAGTGATCAAACTAAATTGTTTAAATTATTCACATGTATAAATGTTATAATATTTATTTTATGTGTGCATTTATATTTACATAGTTTGTTAGTCGCCAAAATGGCCAAACTAATATGTTTATGAAAAATATGCACACATAAAAATTATAATTTATCCATGAAACTAATGAAATGCCAATAATTAAAAATTAATTGATAAATTAATGTTCACTATTGCTAGAACTTAAGAATTTACCCAAAGGTGGATCAATTATTCTATGAATAATGAATATGATGAGGTAAATTAATATTCTTTAGTAAAATATATATTGTCTGTCCAAAGATGTCATATATGTTTAGTTAAAAATATTTAATTACCTATTAAAGAAAATTACCTATTAAAGACTAAATGGCATTTAAATTATAATAGCGTGTCGTAGTATTTACCCAAAGGAAAATTGCGATATGCTTTAAGTATTTTACTGAATCCATATTGATTGCGAGCATGTATTATCTATTTTGCAGCTATTCCTCTTTATTCGCATGCTTCGTCTGTTACTGTGTTCAATGGACTGAACTTTTCTGAATGGCATGAACAAGTCCAGTTCTACTTAGGTGTTTTGGATCTTGATTGGCTTTGATAAATGATAAGCCCTTTGTTATTACTGATACGAGCAGTGCGGATGAGAAGTTTTTTCATAAAGCATGGGAACGCTCTAACATGCCGAGCCTTATGTTTATGCGAATGACTATTACCAACAACATTAAGAGTACTATTCCACAGACATAAAGTGCCATGGAATACCTGAAGTTTTTGGAAGAACGTTTTTGTAACACCCTAAAGTTTTAACTAATAATTGCATTCTCGATTGAGTATCTTTATAATGAGGATAGATTTTTACTTCGCACTTCCTAAACGTGAAATTGACAATATATAAAAAAAAAAAATCTTACTTTAGGTTGTGTTAATATTGACAAAGAAGTTCCATATTGTTGCTATGTGTAACACTTAATATTATTTTGATAAATTACCATTAAATACATTAGATATTTAAGGTTTTGAGCTGCCATCCTTTTGTATTTATCTAAAGATATTTAGTAGTTTGGGCAACCAATTTTATTTCATACTTATCCAAAGTTCATAAATATTACGTATTTGACTTGCTTTTTCATAACCTCCTCTCGTATTTCATTCGTTCATGCCAAAAAAAACTCCTACTCTCTCCTTCTTATCACCTGAAATACTTCATGATAATCATCAGAAATTTTTACTAAATCAACCAGCAAAACTCGTTCTTGGTGAACCTCAAGTTGCTCCTCTCTTTTGTGGTAAGTTACTAAACCAGTGTTTACACTAGACAACTATTAGTGTTTTCTTCGTATCTTCTTGTATAGGGATTTGTTTTAAGTGATCCAAACTTTTCTGGAAAGATATTTCATAGATTTATAACTCTTATTCAAGCACCAAAACCTGGTTTGTCTTTTATTCACTCGAAAATGGGTGATGAAGTACAGGGCAAGTGCTGTCCAGATTTTCTGTTTTACAAACCCTCCATGTACTACTGTTAGTAATTTTAGATAACATTTTGTACAAAACTGTTATGGGGGTGATTCAAGATTTTCTAAAATGGTAAAACATATATCTACAACTGTAATGAAGACCACATGGTCTAGTTTGTCCATTTTCATCTTCAAAACTGAGTCACAACACAAGACAGTGATACTGTCCAGAAATTCTGTTTAAACATTTTTGGGTAAATTGCACCAATATCATGTTTAGTTTGACATGTTAAATCACTGAACTTATATAGATATTTGATTATGTATTTAAGGTATATATATACCCTTATAAAATCTAAGGGAAAGTGTTTGAGAAAATGGATGGATTTGGTTTGTCTATGGCGAACGTCCTCAAGTTGTGGTTGAACCGTTTTGTGATAAAACACCAACGTTTGTGTATAAACTTTGTACTCTTTTTACTTGCTGGAATATTTTAAAATAACCTGATATTTTATTTTTCTTGTCTTCAATTTATATCGTTGTATTCATGTTATATCAAGTATTGTAAGATAATCGCTAAATCGCCCACTCATACGGATTTGCTTGACCATTTTGTATTCTTGTTGGGACTTTGTCCTTCTTGTGGAAGTGGCTTTGTCACTCATATTGGCATGCCTCTTGATTCGGATCTTTTGCTATCTTGACTTTGGATTTGTAATTCGTCTTAAATTAGGAAACTTTTCCGTATTAAGTACGAATTAGGAAGCCATTTTTATATGGTTCTTGATTCTCTTGACTATTGGGTTTTGACCCTACTTGATTTGGGGCTTTGGTCCACCTTGATATCTGATTATGCTTAGTGTGATGGCATAACGTACATATTGGGCAAAAAATAAATATTTGGCAAACTCTCTTGAATTGATAGTATATGCTTTCTTGACTCTTGAATCTTGAACATTGTTATTGACATTTGGAAACACTTCAAGGTTCGATATTCGATACTTTTGATATATTTGTTCACTTATTTTAAATTATGTTTAATTTGAGCTACCTATGACTGAAAAAGGGAATTGGAAAATTTAATGGCTCCAAGCCCAAAGTTTATACGCCATTAAGCTTTAAGCTTAGCGATAGTTGTTTTCTATCGTAGGTAATGTACGGGATGAGATTTGAAGACGGCCTTATGAAGTAGTCTTTTTGGGAGCACTTATGGAGATTACATTTGCATATGCACCTAGATTTTGTATAGTTTTGGGACTTGTACATAATCTATATGTCACACCCATGTATGTTATTTTGGAGGCTTGTTGGAATTTAAGACCAAACTCTTGTAACTTGAATTTGGTAACTGGTTTTGTGGTTTTAGGATGTGTTAATAACTCAAGTCTTGTAATATGCAGAATTTACAATATCTTGCAAAAATGTACAAAGGAGAAAACTAGTTTTATTTATTTTACTCGCTAGTTTGAAATTTATATGCAATATGCACAGGCAGTGATGTTGAACGAAAAGTATAATTTTGTTAGGAGATTGCTTAACGTGTTGATTATTCAAGAAGGGTTATATCACCTTATGTTGATATTTTGACATTGT
>AWOL01S0023137.1:18684-35919 GCA_000715115.1 Nicotiana otophora | reverse complement strand
ACTGCCCTCCAAAAGTGTGAGGTAAACTGCGTACCTCGATCAGAAATGATAGACACGGGCACACCGTGAAGACGGACGATCTCCCGAATATAAATCTCTACTAACCGCTCTCAGGAATAGGTAACTACCACAAGAATGAAGTGCGCTAACTTAGTCAGCAAGTCCATAATAACCCAAACTGCATCGAACTTCCTCTGAGTCTGTGGGAGTCCAACAACAAAATCCATAGTGATACGCTCCCACTTCCACTCAGGAATATCTAACCTCTAAGTAAACTACCAAGTCTCTGATGCTCACACTTTACCTGCTGGCAATTTAGGCACCGAGCTACATAGGCAACTATGTCCTTCTTAATTCGCCTCCATAAATAATGCTGCCTCAAGTCCTGATACATCTTGGCGGTGCCCAAATGAATAGAATACTGGGAACTGTGGGGCTTCTCAAGGATCAACTCACGAAGTCCATCCACATTAGGCATGCAAATACGAACCTGCATCCTCAAAACTCTGTCATCTCTAATAGTAACCTACTTGGCACCACCATGCCGCACTGTGTCTCTAAGGACAAGTAAATAAGGATCATTATCCTGCCGATCTCTGATGCGCTCAAACAAAGAAGACCAAGCAACTGTACAAGCTAGAACATGGCTGGGCTCAGAAACATTTAATCTCACAAACTAGTTGGCCAAGGCCTGAACATCCAATGCAAACGGTCTCTCACCAACTGGTATATATGCAAAGCTACCCATACTGGCTGACTTTCTACTCAAATCATCGGCCACCACATTGGCCTTCCCGGGATGATACAATATGGTGATATCATAGTCTTTCAATAGCTCCAACCACCTCCTCTGCCTCAAATTGAGTTCCTTCTGCTTGAACAAATACTGCAAGCTCCGATGATCAGTGAATACCTCACATGGCACGCCGTAAAGATAGTGCCTCCAAATCTTCAGCGCGTGAACAATGGCTGCCAGCTCTAAATCATGAACAGGGTAATTTTGCTCGTAAACCTTCAGCTGCCGTGAAGCATATGCAATAAACTTGCCACCCTGCATCAATACCGCACCCAGACCAACACGAGATGCGTCACAATATACTGTATAAGATCCTGAAACTGTGGGTAACACCAATACCGGTGCTGTGGTCAAAGCATTCTTGAGCTTTTGAAATCTCACTTTACACTCGTCTGACCACCTGAACGGGGCACCCTTCTGGGTTAATCTGGTCAACGGGGCTGCTATGGATGAAAATCCCTCCACAAATCGACGGTAATAGCCTGCCAAACCCAGGAAACTACGAATCTTTGTAGTTGATGTGGGTCTAGGCCAGTTCTGGACTGACTCAATCTTCTTAGGATCCACATGAATACCCTTTACTAATACAACGTGACCCAAGAAAGCAACTAAACTCAACCAAAACTCGCATTTTGAGAACTTAGCATATAACTGGCTGTCTTTCAGAGTCTGAAGAACAATCTGAAGGTGCTGCTCATGCTCCTCTCGACTGTGGGAGTAAATCAAAATATCATCAATAAATACAATCACAAAGGAATCTAAGTAGGGTTTGAACATCCGGTTCATCAAATCCATGAATGATCCTGGGGCATTTATCAGCCCAAATGACATCACTAGAAACTCATAATGCCTATACCGAGTCCGAAAAGCTGTCTTAGGAACATCGAATGCCCTAATCCTCAACTGATGGTAGCCAGATCTCAAATCAATCTTTGAAAACACCTTGGCACCCTGAAGCTGATCAAATAAATCATCAATCCTCGGCAATGGATATTTGTTCTTGATGTTGTCTTTGTTCAACCGCCGATAATCTATACACATCCTCATCGATCCATCTTTCTTCTTCACAAACAACACAGGTGCACCCCAGGGCCAGACACTAGGTCTAATGAAGCCCTTATCAAGCAAATCTTGCAACTGCTCCTTCAATTCTTTCAACTCTGGCGGGGCCATACGGTATGGCAGAATGGAAATAGGCTGAAAGCCCGGAGCTAAGTCAATGCAGAAATCAATATCCCTATCGGGTGGCATCCCCGGCAGATCTGCAGGAAACACCTCTAGAAACTCACAAACAACCGGCACTGAATCCATGGAAGGAACATCCATACTAGAATCGCGGACATAAGCCAAATAAGCTAGACACCCCTTCTCGACCATATGCAGAACCTTCACATAAGAGATAACCCTGCTGGCAGAATGGCCAAGATTCCCTCTCCACTCTAATCGAGGCAACCCCTGCAAGGCTAAGGTCACCGTCTTGGCGTGACAATCTAATATAGCATGATAAGGTGACAGCCAATCCATACCCAGTATGACATCAAAATCAACCATGTCGAGAATTAAAAGATCTACACAAGTCTCAAGATCTCCCAATGGTGACCACACATGAATGATAAACACGATCTACAACAATAACATCTCCCACTGGTGTGGACACATACATAGGATCACTCAAAGAATCATGGGACATAACCAAATAGGAAGCAAAATAGGATGACACATAGGAGTAAGTAGATCCTGGATCAAATAGAACTGAAGCATCTCTACTGCAAACTGAAACAGTACTTGTGATAACATCGTCAGATGACTCAACCTCAGGCCTGGCTGGGAAAGCATAACACCGGGGCTGGGCCCCACCACCCTGAACTACTTCCCTAGGACGGCCTCTAACTGGAAGGTCTCCACCTCTAATGACCTGACCTTCACCTCTAATAGTCTGGCCTCTACCTCTGGCTGCCTGACCCCTAACTCTGGCTGCCTGAGCAGGTGGTACAGCAACTGGTGCCGGGACCATGGCACATGAACTCTGATATTGTGAGTTGCCCGTTGCTCGAGGGCAAAATCTAGCAATGTTCCTCGGATTACCACAAGTATAACATAACCTCGACTGCTATGACTGCTGACCCTGAAACTGACCATGTCGACCAGAATAACCACCCTGATAACTCTGGAGTGGAGGTGCACTAATAGGAGCTGGTGGTGCACTGTAGGCTAGCTAGTCGGAATAATGTATCTGAGGGCCACAACCACCTCAGGCATCGTGGGATGCCTGGAGCGCTGAATGCAACGGCCTGGGAGGATGGCCTTTACCAAAAGTACTCCTGCCTCTAGATGAGGCACCGCCGAACTCACCAGAATGACGAGGTCTCTTGTCATACCCCTGACCTCCCTGAGTAAGAACTATTTAGACTCGTCTGACGACATTAGCAGCCGCCTGAAAAGAAATCTTACTCCTTGTCTCCTTAGCCATCTTCAATCTGATAGGCTGAGCAAGTCCATCAATAAACCTCCTCACCCCCTCTCTCTCGGTGGGAAGCAGAAGAATGGCATGACGGGCCAAATCCACAAACGGGTCTCATACTCAGTAAGAGTCATACTGCCTGAGGAGACGCTCAAACTGACGACGACGCTCCTCTCTCAATGTGATAGGCAGAAACTTCTCTATGAAGAGATGAGAGAATTAGTCCCAAGTAAGAGCAGGCGACCCAGCTAGTCTGGTCAACAAGTAATCTCTCCACCATTTCTTGGTGGAACCAGTCATCTGAAATGCAGCAAAATCGACCCCATTGGTCTCCACTATACCCATGTTTCGTGGAACCTCGTGATATCTATAAAGATACTCCTGGGGATCCTCTGAAGAAGCACCACTGAAGTTAACAGGAAAGAGCTTGGTAAACCTGTCCAATCTCCATAAAGCCTTAGAAGATATAATTGGCCCATCTCCGACCCGTGCCGTAATAACCGACTGAACTAATCCGGCTGGCTGAGTTGCTGGAACCTGATACTGGGGAGCTATCTGCTCCGGAGCGGGAGTGGTGGGAGTTTGGGCTCCTCCTCCAGCCTGAGAGACTGCTGGTGCCATGGGAAATGCGCAAGTCTGGGCCGCACTCTCCATAAGGCCCACCAAACGGACCAAAGCGTCCTGAAGTACTGGGGTGGAAATGAACTCCTCCGGAACCTGAGCTGGTCCGGTAGGAATAGTCTGGGCTGGAACCTCCTCGTCAAGCTCTATCTAAGGCTCCACTGCTGGGGCTGCTACTCGGGCTCTAGGCCACGCCCTGCCCCTGCCTCGGCCTCTGGCACGGCCTCGACCTCGACCTTTGCCCCGCGTAAGAGCTGTCACTGGAGGCTCTGACTGCTGCTCAGCTGAGGAAGCGGTACGTGTTCTCGCCATCTGCGAGAGAATAAGAGTAGAAGAGTTCAATCAGTATTGAGAAAGCAAAATCGCACGACAGATAAAAATATAAGTGAAACTTCTTCCTAAACTTCATAACCTCTCGAAGATAATCACAGACGTCTCCGTACCGATCCTCCAGACTCTACTAAGCTTTGCTCGTGAATCGTGAGACCTAGGCAACCTAGTTCTCTCATACCAACTGTCACGACCCAAAATTTCCCACCGACGGGACCGTGATGGCGCCTAATATTTCACTTGCTAGGCAAGCCAACGTTAGAAAATCGTTAAACTAATTCCTTATTTCCATTCAATAAATAATAATAATTATCTAAGATGAAATATAATAAGTACGGAATATTATAAAAATATATTAATTACTACCACCCGGATCTGGAGTCAGCATTTACGATTCTAGAATTTACTACAAGTAATAGTCTGAAAGAAATACAACTGTCTGAACGAAAGAAACAGTATAACAGAAAGGATAGACGGGGACTTCAAGGTCTGTGAACACCGACGGATCTACGTTGAGTCTCCGGACAGCGGTCCAATAGCAAAATCTCGATCAACTCGAGCCGGTATCAAAATTTGCACAGAAAGTGCAGAGTGCAGTATCAGTACAACCGACCCCATGCACTGGTAAGTGTCGAGCCTAACCTCGACGAAGTAGTGATAAGGCTAAGGTAAAGCACCTACAAATCAACCTGTACAATTCAATAGTGTATATGCAAATAACAGAAATGAAGAACTAAACATAAAATGTCGGGAGGGGAACATACTAAGGGGAATAAAAGATAAAGAACTACAACAGAATGATCACCGGAGCAGTCAATATACCATGAATCAACAGGAATAGTGAATACAGTAAAGAAAAAATGCACGGCATCACCCTTCGTGCTTTTACTCTCAATCTCACCATAAAATTAATAGAAACGGCACGGCATCACCCTTCGTGTATTAACACTCACAATATGGCACGGCATCACCCTTTATGCATTAACACTCACAATATGACACGGCATCACCCTTCGTGCATTAACACTCACAATGTGACATGTCATCACCCTTCGTGCATTAACACTCACAATATGGCACGACATCACCCTTCGTGCATTAACACTCACAATATGGCACGGCATCACCCTTCGTGCATTAACACTCTTCCTTACCATAATGCAATGCATAAATAACAACAGTGAGATAGAATAACAAGTACAAACCTTACTTCAATATTTGGTTCCATAATATCAATCTCAACTTTGAAATAAAAACTCAATTATCACCAGAAAATCCGTGAACATGATAAGAATGATAAATTGAACAACACTAGTATAACACATAGCAATTGGGCATAGGAATAAAACAATATAAGAATAAACAGAGAAACATGGAAAACAAGTAAATTGGTGGCGCATAAGTACTCGTCACCTCACACATATGCCGCTCACATGAATTTCACTTAGCAAGTAATCTAAGGTTCCTAATTCCCTCAAGTCAGGGTTAGACACAATACTTACCTCACTCCGAAGGCCACTTAATTCTCAATCACAGCTTTTTCTTTGGAATTCACCTCCAAACTACTCGTATCTATTCAAAAATGACTCAATAATATCAAATATTGCTAAAGGAATCAATTATATTGCACAAATTAAATTTTTTACATTTTTCTCCAAAAAGTCAAAAAATCGACCCCGAGCCGGCTTGGTCAAAACCCGAGTTTCGGACCAAAATCCATTTAGCCATTCATCCCCGAGCCCGAATATATAATTGGTTCTGGAATCCGACCTCAAATTGAGGTCTAAATCCCCAAATTCCCGAAATTCCTAGTTTCTACCCTAACTCCTAATTCTACCATAAAAACTCTAGATTTTAGGTTGAAAATTCAAGAAATGTAATGGGTAATTGAAAGAAAATGGTTTAGAATCACTTACCAACAATTTGGGGAAGAAATGACTCTTGAAAAATCGCCTCTCACCGTTTGGTTTTTGAGAAAATGAATTTTTGGCGAAAATCCCGTTTTTGGATTCTGTTAAGTGCTGGGCGACAGTGTTCATCGCGTTCGCGAGAGCACTGTCGCGTTCACGAAAGGTACTGGCTGCCAAGCCTTCACGTTCACGAGACCCAGCTTGCGTTTGCGATGGTTACTCCCCCCTAGCCTTCGCGTTCGTGAGGCATTGCTCACGTTCGCGATGAAAGAACGGCTGACTCCGCCTCCCCAATGCCTAACACTACGCGTTCACGATGGGCTTGTTGTGTTCGCGAAGGGTAACGCCCACATCGCTTCACGTTCGCGACCAAGCCTTCGTGTTCGCGAAGAAGAAATCCCTCCCTCATCAGTTTACTCTTTGCGTTTGCGAGAGGACCTTCGCGAACGCGAAGAAGGACATGCCAGAACGCATGCTGCAGCAAAATACCAGATTTTTAAAGTCCAAAACATCCCGTGGCCTATCCGAAACTCACCCGAGCCCTTGGGGCTCCAAATCAAACATGCGCACAAGTCTAAAAACATCATACGAACTTGCTCGCACGATCAAATCGCCAAAATAACACCTAGAACTACGAATTTAGCACCAAATCAAATGAAATTCTCAAGAACACTTTAAAATTTCTATTTTCTCAACTGAACGTCCGAATCACGTCAAATCAACTCCGTTTCTCACCAAATTTCACAGACAAGTCTTAAATATCATAACGAACATGTACCGAGCTCCAGAACCAGAATACGGACCCGGCTCTAACAATGCCAAACATCAATCAATTCTTAAAAATAATTAATTTTCAGGCTTTTAATTTTTATCAAAAATTCATAACTTGAGCTAGGGACCTCCGAATTCAATTCCGGGCATACGCCCATGTCTCATAATTCGATATGGACCTATCGGGACCGTCAAATCATGGATCCAGGCCCGTTTATCAAAATTGTTGACCGAAGTCAACTAAAATCAACTTTTAAGGCAAAAATTCTTATTTTCATCAATTTTCAACATAAAAGCTTTCCGGAAACCTGCCCGGACTGTGCACGCAAATTGAGGAGGGTACAAATGAGATTTTTAAGGCTTAAGAGCGCAGATTCGAGTTCTAAAACATAAGATGACCTTTTGGGTCATCACACTTCTACATTATCTTTGCCTGATCAGACACAAGTCGTTGTTTTCCAAAGTTAGGTATTCCTCCACGAAATGACTATGAGGAAGAAGAAAGCGAAGTTGAGTATTTTGCTTTCGTTCTTGAGGTTGAAATTGAAGATTGACGACAACCATTAATCGATTATCTTTGTTATGGGATATTGCCAGAAAATCCCCGTAGGAAAACAAAAATCTGATGGAGAGCCTCTCGCTTTCTTTATTATAAGAATACACTCTACATACAATCATTTGATGGAGTGCTCCTATGTTGTTTGGGGGCTCATGAATCCCTTCAAGCCCTGTAAGAAGCACACTCTAGAGTATGTGGTGCGCATCAATCTGGGCCAAAACTTTATTTTCATATAAAAAGAATGGGTATTATTGACCAACCATAGTGAAAGATTGTTTAGATTACGCTCGGAGGTGTAAAGCTTGCCAATTCCATGCTAACTTCATACATCAACCACCTGAAGTATTATTGGCGCGTGTGAAACACTTCATATTATGAGACTGGTATTAGTATTTTGGGGAAAAAATAATTCATTCCAAATATATTTAGGGGGTAAAAGAACACCCGTTTAGTTTAAGTGTTCAAACCTTTTTTTGAACAAGTTTAATGGGGTCTTTTATGTATTTTGCCAATTTAATATAAAAATGTCTACCTTTAATGTAAAAAAACGTGATGGAAATAAACATGATAGCTATTTTTACAATTTTATTATTGAAAAGGTTAAAGTTGTTCGATCCTTGAACAAGATGGCGTAGAAGTATCAGTTTCAAATTTCAGGGTCTAAGTGAGTATTTAATCCCCTAACTTATTTGCTTGGATTAACCTATCTTGTTTCTTTTCTTCTTCTTTTTGATCCCATACAAATAACAATCTCGTCGCCGCTGCTGTCCCCGCCGTCCGCCGTCCTCCTTGGTGTTGGTGGATTACTGCCGGCGTTCAATTTTTCTCTAATTTGGTGAAGGTCAGTTCACTACAGTTGCATATTATGCCCCCAAGAATATAGTGTTTAAATGTGTTTTGTCTTTTTATGCTTTATCATAAAATTTTCTTTTTTGGGCGCTGTATATTTTATGGAAGCTTCAAAATCTGTTGTTTCTGTTTGTATTTTTTTTTTTTTTTTTTTGTGATTAATTCTTTGGAATAATTTATGATAGTTACTATTTTGCTGGTTTTAGATAATGGTAGTCTTTCATGGTTCACCTAATTGTTGTTAACCAGTAATAATTTAAGGGATCAAAGTTTTAATCTTTTTTGGAAAGAAAAATATAGAGATAATAGATACAGTAATATCATGCATTTAATGCCCGTGAACCAATTTCTCATAATTATAGAGATAATAGACACAGTGATATCATGCATGCATTTGGTAAGAGGGACATGACCATTTCTCATAATTATTATAGAGATAATAGACACAGTAATATCATGCATGCATTTGGTAAGAGGTTAAAAAGGACTACCATTTCTCATAATCATAAGAGAGATGTTGGAAATTAATTCTTTGTATTTGAGGACCATGTTTTTGAAGAGGTGGAGTCAGCCCTATCAATTGCTTGGGTGATGTTTCTTTTGCAACATAGTCTAGTTGTTTTTTAGAAAGGAACCTAGAATTATTAATCTTTGTCAAGTTTCTGAAAATTTCAGCTTCTAAGTACGTTCTGCGGAGAAGTATAGTTCTTTCAGAAATAATTCGATAGATTAGGATGTTGTACCAGTTCATTCTGCAGTAGTGTTCTTTTCTTTTGCAAGTAAGCTCTATTTTTTACCAGATGGCTTCACTGGAAGAAAGTTTGCAGAGGTTCAAGAAGCAGCAGAAGAAGTGCCAATCTACACTTAGAGTATAGCTACCCTCGATCTCCTATTTTCTTTTAGCAATTTCATATTTTTTTCTTGAATCTTCATCTTTGTAATGGCTTTTGCAGAGTTTTGTCATTGTTTACCTTGTTTTGCTTATGTGCATCTTGTATCCATGTATATACCTTTATCAACTTAGAAGAAATGTGTGAATATGAGTATTGCGTTAAAATTGGATCTCGGTGATGTCACTTTGAGGGTAAGTTGTATTTTCTATCTTTTCTGCTTGCGGAGTGAAATTTCAGGGTCAAGTTAATTTCTCATGCCTACGTTTAATCTCATGATATATGGCATATACAACTCCTATATGTCTGAAGAAATTCTTGTACGTATCACTTCAACATTCCTTCTTAAAGACTTGCAACTTTCTTTGCTTAGCAAATAATTCCCTTCTTTATCGCCTCATTTGTTCCTTCATCTTTTCATTCTTGTGTGTGGAGGTGGATTTGGGGTTGATAGGGTTGCAGGATTTTCCATTTGGAAACCTATGCCCTTGAAAGATTGTAGGTTTGAGGTGTTTAGCTGGGTAATAAGTACTTTAAGTCCTTGTTTGTCAAAAAGCAAAAAGAAAAAAGTTGTTTAGATATCCTGCAAGCCCATTCTTTGAAGATTGGGCTTCTTAAAATCTGTCTGCTGGACTTTCATGTACTAGTTTGATTTATAGATCAGCGAGAATGGTGCTGCTCTCTTCAGTTTATGCTTGAGAATGTGATAATCCTTAATCTCTGGCAGTATGACTGGTGCTTGTGCCGTCTACTTGTTAAGATAAGAAACTAATTGCATGATATGTGCTTTTGTCTGGATAGACAGTATTATATGGCTTATGAATCAGTAGTATTAGGGTAACTGAGCCCTAATGGTTGATAGGAAGCCCCATGTCTGTGGATTGGCAGTTTGACACTTTTGGGCTTAGCAGAAAGTAGAGCCATATTCCCCAATGAAGGGTGGCTAGTTGTGATGCAGCGGCTTAAGATGCTCAGTATCCTTTTACTTCAGTTGCAGTCGTTCCGTTCCAATATCTTCTAACACAAGTTAGGGGTTCCTAAAACTACGAATTCTATTCCTACACGTAATACAACTCTCTAACCAAACTAAAAGGGCTCCCGTCAAAAATTGGACGTAATGTAACTTACCAACAACTGTAAGGTATTTGCTTCCACTATGTTCTATTCTTCGTTTCCGCATGAATTCCAAGAGATTGTCGGTCTTTGGAAATAACATTCTTCCATGTAATTTTAGGTCAACCCCATTTTCATGGTATCACACTTGCGGATAGGTGCAGTCACGTAGGACATGATCAAACCATCTTGGACGACCTTTCTCTCTTTTTGTTCTCTTCATGTGCTATTTGCACTTTCTGACAGATGATTTTGTCTAATCTTGTATTGTCACACTTCTTTTATTTTTCTTTTTTAAATATTCACATTTCTATGTCATTCATCTTGTGGATATAGTGGCCTTAGTGCCCTAGCATTCATTCTCATAATTTTGGTCCTGCAACCGTCCTATTGAACTTACCTTTCACTTTAATAGGTATCCTCTTATCGCAGTATCTCGTAGCACTCCATTTCAGCTTTCTATTATATCTGTCTCATCTCGATATTGACTTCAATTAATTGCTTGCGACCTGATCAGCTACTCTAGTTTAAGCTCATTCTCCTTGGCTGTAATTTTATGGAGAACTAAATACCTTCTTCTGATTGCTACTGGAGTAACTAGGTTCATTGGAACTTCTTTGATTGATGGTGTAGGTTGGTTTTGTATTACCTTATTGATAGGGATGGAAATGAGATAATATCCACAAAGCTGGAACTGATCAGATATAATTTGAAACAGCTGAAAGAAGCCATTTGTGGAAAGGACAATGAAGTAATATCTTGACTATGGTCGAAGCTATAGCCACTAATCCGCAGGCTTATGATGGCTTCCATCTGTCTTGCTGGAATCTGGTGATGGGTGATATATGAAGCTGTCTGAATGCACTTCTTTTGGGGGGGAGGGCAGGGCAGGCAAATGCTGTTTCTGTAGAAGAATGAATTTCATCTCAGTTTCAGGAAGAGCACATCTATGTCAGATGAAGATATAGACCCATTAGGCTTGTGGATGTTAGAACTATGACTAGGTCTATCTTCGAAGATTTGTGAGGTGCTCATTTTGCCATTTCTTTTGAACAAATTGCTCACACTGGAGGCAGTAGTTTGTTTGCTTATAATCTTGTCAAATATCCCAAACACGATCTTAAAAATAAAGATCAACTACTAGTCCTGATATGAGAATTTCCTGAGGGTATTGCCGCGATGTATAATTGCATCTCTACTTTGATGTACTGATGTAGACAGGTGTAGGCTCCCAAAGTTGCTATACCGAGGAATTGAATTGCCACTTGACATACTTGATATTGAGAAAGATCTCCAGAAGAATAGAATGAAGACCTGCCACCACAAACACTGCAAAGAGAAGAGCTATGGCACAAGTTCATGGCATTGCCTCTAAGCCTAAAGCAAGAAGAAGAAGCATGAGATTAGCAAGAGGGCTAAGCTTACAAACGCCCACCTTCTAGAACTTAAAGTTTAGATTTATTTTTGGTTCAGAAATGTTCCATTATCGGAAAAGGGGCCGCAGCATTTCATCATCTCAAACGAGTAATAGTCCCCGTTTTGTGCAAGAGAAGCAAAGGCTTTCCAGATTCTGATATCAGGTGGTTTACCCTCCCGAGAATAGGCCAATGTTGCAACCCCACCGAGCACAGAAAACTCCGAATAAATGGCAAACATTTGTATTGCAACTCCATATTACCAAGACTAGTATGGATCAGTGCTCCTCAAAACAAGTAACATTAGTATGGATCAGTGCTAGGTTTTTGGCTTTCTATATTTGGAGGTTAGTGTTTTTATCCTTATGCATTGAAGTTTTTACTTGGTGCTAAAGGTTTGCCATGTGACCAGGAGGTCACGAGTTCAAGCCGTGAAAACAGCCTCTTGCAGAAATGTAGGGTAAGGCTGCGTACAATAGACCCTCGTGGTCCGGCCCTTCCCCGGACCCCGCGCATAGCAGGAGCTTAATGCACCGAGCTGCCCTTTTTTAAAAGGTTTGCCACTACGTGTAATTGTGTAGGTTTTTGGACGTTCAACACCATTGCTATGTATATGTATATTATTTTCATGAGGTTCAATAAGTTAAAATTGCAAGGATCTTGTTCTTGACGCCATTACTTGGTCATATTAGAGTTTCAGAATTCAGGGAAGACTGTAACATGCGAATAGGCAAATTTATACCGACCAAAAATCAAGGTCCTTATTGATCCCCCTTTACTAGTAAGCAAACCTATTAATTCCCTTAAAATGATTAACATTTCAAACTTATTACATGAACAGATTATTGTATCATATATCAAAGCCTTAAGGACTTTCTTGATGCAAGTCAATAAAACGATAGACATCGTCGCGCCTTTGGTTCTCCAAGGGAAAGCTGTCCCTGCAAATGGTTTTAATGAAGTTAAGATATCCCCAATATTCTCATACTGAAGCAACTTAGGATATACAGCAAATTATGCAGATCACCTTGTAAGTTGAATCTTAGCATAATCAATCTCAGCAATTAGAACTGTTCCTCGTGCCCTGTGGTTCCAATAATTTCACCCATCTGCTGAGACAGATTAGAGTGTTAGTCTTGAACTTTTGATGGCAACAATTGCAGATTAATGATACAGTTTGCTTACTAACATACTGGTCCAACCACAGTAGAATGACCCCATATCATGTAGCTACCAGCCGAGTCTCGACATGGAGAGCAAGTTGCCACATAAAGCTATCACCAAGTTTCATGAGTCAATTCACAGCCTCTAACTTTGAATTTTATAGAGATTGAGTGTAGTTACCTGGTTATAGACTGCCCTGCAAAATCAAAAGTTTAAGTGAAATTTGTTACATATCAAATCTCAATCAACAAAATGGGATCCTTAAAGAGTACAAGACACTTTCTTGTATTGGGATTGACTGTGTTATTATGCATATGTAAGGGCAGCCCGGTGCACAAGGCATCCAGGGGAAGGGTCATCCCCAAGAGGTGTGATGTATGCAGCCCACCCTAATGCAAGCATTAGTGTTTGCTTCCACGGCTCGAACCCGTGACCTACAGGTCACACAGAGACAATTTTACCGTTGCTCCAAAGCTACACTTCTTATTATGCATATGTAATACCATTGAAAAAACAAGACAGGGACACTAGAAAGTGCTATGATTTTGCCAAAAGTCTTGCCTTGTTCTCTGTTCCAGTTCCCACAAAGCCTCCCCTGTACTCATGTTGAAGGCTCCAGGATAACAAATTAGATGAGCACCTGATTGTCACCAGCAACAAGTTTCTAGTAAACATGGACGATGGAGTATGTAGCCTAACAAGACTAAACACTAGTTTAAATATGAAAATTATCATTACCTCTTGCTCTATACAGAATCGCGAGCTCAGGGAAACGAAGGTCATGGCAAATTCCTATGCCAATGCAACCAAAATCTGCAGTAAAACCAAAGTTCACTTCCCCTAATAAAGAATGGAGGACTTCTGAAAGATGTATTACAATGTTCAAGCCCAACAGATCAAGCCATAAACTGTTGCCTACCTGTTTCAACGACGGTAGGCTTCTCTCCTGCTGAAAAACTATCTGATTCCTTAAAGTGAACATCTCCTGGTAATGGCTTACCCATATCAAACAAATGTATCTGCAAAAAACACACAGCAAAAATAACATTTCCATAATGAAGCTTCCTGATTCCAATTAACCAAAAAGAACTTACTTTCCTGTGCTTAGCCTTTAATTCTCCATTGGATCCAAACACACAGCAAGTATTGTACAATCTACCACTACTCGCATCCCTTTCTGGAATTGATCCACCTATAATGATGACTCCTAGGGAGTAAGCCACTTCAGATAACATTAGAGACGAAGGCGAGCTGTTTATATCATTCAAGTTCTCGGCAAACTCTGCAAACAGATCAGCTGAATATGGGCAGTTCCACATTTCCTAAAAACAATTTGGTTGAAAATTCATCGAATCATCATATCTAACGTTGCTAATAAGCTACATTTAACACGATAGTCTTTCATTCTTGAATCTTGATCATATCTTTTAAGTACTTTTTACTAAGAAACATTCTTTACAAGATTAATTAGCGAAGAACATTCCAATGATACTCCTTGAATTTGGTTACTTAGAAACGTCCCTTTTGAAGGCAGAATTGATTTTCCTTGATACCTAACATAATGCATGAAAGGATCCTCGAATAACCATAGGGTAACCTGAAAATCCTTAGCAAAGACTTCTACAAGACGTTCTATTTTTCCATAGAAATATATTCGTTCAAGAAGGGTTCCAAAAGATGTTGATCGTAAATGAAAAGATTGGTTCCATAGAAAGACGAAAGTGGATTCACATGATGATATTACTGAGGAACGTCTTTATCAGAATATTTTGGCTTCACACTTCGGTCAGTTAGCGATAATTTTTCGCTAATACAAGTCAAAATGACAATTCACCAGAAAGTCTACATAACATAGTCTTTGCTCAACTCATCTTCCCGGTTATCCAGAATGATTTTAATCCACTTTCATAACATATCCAAATTGATAGTGTTCTTCAACTTTCACCTTAGCAGAAATGACAAATAAGGAAAAATGTGACTTATCATTCTGAAAATAATAATCAAGCGCTAATTTTTCTGATCAAAGCTCTATGCAAGACATATATTATCAATGAACAAGGACAAAATGGTTAACTTCCTAATTGAAGCAGAGGATAACTGGTGAAAAATATTTAACAAGAAACTAGTGTATGCAGGTTAGTAAAAATAACATACACATGTATAAAAAAAGAAGGCAGTTTTGCACTAAGCATACGTAGGGTCCAGAGACGTAGGGTCCAGAGAAGGACCACATTTCAAGGGATCTGATGTAGATAGTCTAACCTAATGCAAGTATTAGTGGCTGCTTCCATGGCTCGAACCTCTTACCTATACGTAGACAACTTTACCATTGCTCCAAGGTTCCCCTCGACCAAACAGTTCTAAATTTTAATAATCGTGCAAAGAAAACATTTGAAAAAAAAAAAAGAACAAGAATGTACAGTCAGGATCAGAGTAGCAACAATATATTTATGTATTAAAAGGACAAAACAACTCACAGGCAATAGTATAAGGTTTGCGCCTTGTTCTGCAGCAGCATGGATTAGATTTCGAGCCTGAGAAATGTTGGCATTCTTCTCTATAGTAACTTTCAGCTGACAAATTCCAATCTTGAACTTCATTTTCCAAAACCCAAAAAAGCCACCAAAAAAAAAGAAAGAAAGAAAGTTCTCAGATTCCAAAATAAACCATGTCAAGGTTTGAAGCTCTTTCATTCATGGGATTTTTAGGAAAAAAAATCTAGAGAATAGTAGTATTATTATTTTAAGAAAAAAAATAGCAAAGCAAACCTTTGTAATTTTGGTCATTTGCTGTAAAGTAGATGCAAAGGACTATGCACTTGTTTCTGTGTTGGAAGGAGAAGTCAGGGGAAGCAGTTCCACTGCTGATTTTATCTGAAATTACCTTTCTGGAATCTGTCTATTTTTGTACTTACCTTATACTTTCCTCATTTGGATTTTCAACAAAAGGGCACAAAAAGTTGCCAAAACAAGAAGTTATCTTCAGCCAAAAATATTCATTTAATGGCTTCCCAAGAAAGCACTTTCCAAGAAGGGTTTCCTAATTAAATTTTCGCCCATGTCTTAAGATAATATACTTTCAATTATACATTTTGCATATGAGATATTCTTTTTTAGTTAAAAATCAGATATGAAGTCTCATTAAACTACTTTCCATCAATTTTATGTATTGTTTCTATTTATTATTTCCATGATTAACACCACAGTAACATTTTCTAAAGCTTTAAGTTAATTTTATAATTCAAACCATAGGATATTGGTAAGTAGTTAGTAATTATTACCTTTTCCGTTTCATTTTATGTATTTTTTATACACGAATTACAAAGTTTAACAATGTAATTAGGATATTTAAATTTTATGGTCTTAAATTTAAATGTGTGTCTAACATATCGAAAATATTTTTTGAATCTTGTGATCTTAAACATGCCGCACTAATCCTATAAGAAAATGCTACTAAAACTAAAATAAATACTAGAAATAAGGTGCTCTCTAGTTTCATCCCCACTTTCATACAGAGGGCATAGAAAATTAGTAACGATACCCTATTAAGCATCCTTATCTTATTACTTTTTCTTGTTACAGATTTTGATTAAATCTCCTATTGCTTAGGAGCATCTCTAGTATTAGTTATTATTTTGAATAAGTCTTCCTCCTAATTGTTCGAGAGAATAGCTAGCAATTAATTTTCTTAACTTTAGCTCTACATTGTTATTCTTTGGTATATTTATAGCGTGATTGCTGAATTAATAAGTTCATTCTTTGAGTGCTTTCCTTATCAGATTTTATATGGTATCAGAGCTCTCAAATGCTCTAACGAGTCAGATCCATTTTCTCTTCCCATCTATGGCTGCACCGGGAAATACAGTCACTCCGTTGTTATTAACTTCGGTGATGCTATTGGTGCCAAGAATAACACATTTGTAGCTTCATCTACCACCAATGTCATATAATTTAATCCCGCTTCTTAGTTACCTATCAAACTATAAGTTAACCTCAACTTCTCAAACCTGAAAAGTGCAACTTGTGATGCTTAATATACCCCATTTGGCTAACCTACCTCTTGTGTATATTTTCTCATGTGCAACCATTCTTAAGACAAAAAGTCATTTAGGATATCTAAAGTTGTTAAATCACATACTATCGTATTGTACCATCAAATTTTATGTATTGATTCTATTTATTATTTCCATGATTATCAATGCACCGATATTTTTTAAATCTTTAAGCTAATTTTATAATTCAAACTATATGATATCGGTAAATAGTTAGTAATTAGTAACTTTTTTTTATTTTATTTATGTGTTTTAGTTTGATTACATTCGAAGTTTAAGAATGTAAATATGATTTTTGAATCATA